>BQNB010001963.1:24923-128265 GCA_026074375.1 Tanacetum coccineum | reverse complement strand
TAGTAACTCAGTAGTAAATTAAGCCTAGCAGCATTAACTTACAACCAGAAGTAGTAAGTTATGCCTAGCAACATTAACTTTCTCTAGCAGCAGTAAGTTTATGCATAGCAACATTAACTTTGAATCACCAACATTAACTCCTTTCTAATCAGCATTGCCATTATCAAATTAACATTTTAGCTTACAAAATCTCTCTATCTGTTTTTGATTTCTCTCAATTCTTTTTAATCACAATTATCTCTATCTGTTTTTTATTTCTCTCATTTCTTTTAGCTCACTAATTCACTCAGTCTGTTTTTATTTTCACACATCTCTCTTTTTATTTTTTAGCTCACTATATCTCTCAATTCTTTTTCTCACCAATTCACTCTATCGGTTTTTATTTTCACACATCTCTCTTTCTATTTTTCATCTCACTATTTCTCTTAATTCACACAGTATTAATTATACTAGCAGTAGTAAGTATAACTAATAGTATTAAATTAGCAGTATTAAGTATAACTAGCAGCACTAATTATACTTAACAGCGGAAAATTTTAAGTTACAAGTACTTACTCCAATTTCATCCTTAGCAGCTTTTTCATTCCATTCCAAACATCCTTCCATTAATCCAGACTTCAGAGATTAAGCATTCCAATACTTGAAATCAAATATTGAAATATGCTAACATCAAATGCTTTTGTGAGCAAATCTGCAACATTCTGGTCTGTTTGAATCTTGATCATCTGAATAAGCTTCTTCTCATTGGAATCTCTGATAAAGTGATGCCCAATCTCAATGTGCTTTGTCTTTGAGTGAAAAACAGGGTTCTTAACTGTGCAGATAGTACTCTCATTATCAATATGAATCTTAGTCTGCATAAAGTTATATATATAATCCAGCAATTGATTTTGGATCTAAAGCACCTGTCCACAGCAATTGGAAGCAGCTATATACTCATCTTTAGTTGTGGAATTAACAACCACATTCTGCTTCTTGCATTGCCATGAAATCAATCTACACCCTAGGAATTGACAACCTCCAATTGTAGATTTCCTATCTAAGCTTGCTCCAGCATAATCACTATCAGTGTATGCTACCAAATCAAAAGGAGAATCTTTTAGATATTAAAGGCCCAATTTAGGTTGACCTTTTAAGTATCTAAAAATCATTTTCACAGCATAAAGATGTGAAACTTTTGGGTTGACTTGGTATCTTGCACAAGCACACACTTCAAACATAATATCAGGTCTTAAAGAAGTAAGATACATCAATGACCTAATCATTGATCTATATAAATAAACATTCACTTCTTCGCCATCTTCATCCTTGAGCAAAGGCTTTTGTGTTTCCATAGGTGTGCTTACTGTGACATCAGTAAAACCAAATTTATTCAAAATCTCAGTCACATACTTGTCTTGATTGATAAAAATTCCATCTTCCTTCTGCTTTACTTGCAGTCCCAGGAAGAATATGAGTTCACCCATAGAGCTCATTTAAAACTTCTTATGTATTATCTTCTCAAATTCAGTACATAATGACTTCTTTGTAGAGCCAAAAATGATATCATCAACATACACTTGAACTAACAGAATATCACCTTTGTCCCTTCTGATAAATAAAGTCTTGTCTATCTTTCCTCTCTGAAACCCATTGTCCAATAAATATGTTGACAGAGTTTCATACCAAGCTTTGGGAGCTTAATACAGTCCATAAAGTGCCTTTCTACTTTGTATACTCTGTCAGGAAAGTCTGGGTCTTCAAATCCTGGTGGTTGACAAACATAGACTTCCTTTTCAATCTTACTTGAAACTTCTTATGCATCATCTTCTCAAATTCAGTGCATAATGGACTTTTTGTAGGAGCATAATGTTAACATTACATACACTTGAACTAACAGAATATCACCTTTGTCCTTTCAATAAATAAAGTCTTGTCTATCTTTCCTTCTGAAATCCATTGTTCCAATAGAAATAAGTGTCCAGGTTTCATAACAAGGCTCTAGGTGCTTGATACAGTCCGTATAGTACCTTTTCGACTTTGTATATTTTCAAGAAAGTCTAGGTCTTTCATATCCTGGTGGTTGATAAAACAGACTTCCTTTTCAATCATTACATAAAGAAAAGCACTCTTGACCTTCCATTGTTACACTTCAAAGTCATTTAAATGAGGCATTGGCATAAGAATACCGATGGCTTCAATCTGGAAATTGGTGGAAAAAAACCTCATCATAGTCTATTCCTTTCTTGTTTGTATACTTGAAACCATCTTGCTTTATTCTTAATCACCATACCTCTTTATCTTTCTTGTTCATGTAACTATTTTAGTACCAAGGACCCTTTTGCCATTATGTAAATCCATCAAGGTCAAACCTGCTTGTACTTGAACTATAAAAGCTTCCTCTTGCATTGTTTTCCTAGCTTAAATCTTTTATATGCCTTGGATTAACCTTCTTGGGCTCTTTTGTGATAAAAAACATGCAAACAGAAATTTCGACAGTCTTTTGGTTGGTCCTCTGCTGTACTGAACTAAACATAGCATGTTCAGTCACACTCTTTGTCATCCTTCTGGTTTGAGGTGCTGAATTCAAATCTCTAATAATTTGTTCAATTGGATGATCTTTATGAATTCTTGTAGTTGGAATAGGACTGACAGGCATAAATGAATCTAAATTGTTCATGTCAGCCTCTGCACCAACATCTTCATCATCATCTGAATAAACAATATCTTCTAATTCAGGCATATTTGGATCATCAGCACATCCATAGACTATATTTTCATCAACAACATAATCTTCTATGCCAACAGCATTAACAGTTGGACTAACAGTATTAATATTGTTAGTGCTGTTAATACTAACATCCTTCTCTTGATTAACTCTTGACTCCTCTGTACTTGGAACCTCACTATCTTCATTCCATGGATCTTTAGCATCCTTCTTTTCTTCCTCTCCTGATGGTTTGAATCCAGCATCAGGAGAATCCTTTAAACTTTGAGAGAATAGTGGATCAGTAGGCCACACTGGTAGCAGTATGTAATCTTTGCCAGGTACTGTCTCTATTCTAGCTTTACATGCATTATCACATGCTTTTGTACATGCACTACCATTAGATTGATTCCCTGTAACAACTGGCTTATAGTTCATAGACTTTGTTAGTGCATCTATATCAAAAAGCCAATTTGGTCCACTTCCTGCAATATTAGGTTTATTCTCACTAAATTGAACATGCAGGTTCTCTTCTACTATCCTACAAAGAACCCTTCATCAGCCTTTCCATAAAACTTACCTAGGTGATCTATGGTATTAAGGATTATAACAAGACACCCAAATGGTCTCATGAAACTTAAGGCAGATTTTTTCTGCTAGAAAAAATTCCTAAGGGTTCTTGTTTGTTGAGCGCTTGATAACTAACACCCTATTTTGCACATAACAAGCAGTATTGCTTCAGCCCAGAAAGTTGTTGGCAATTTTAAATCAGCTAGCATAGTCCTAGCAGCCTCTATTTGGGTCGCGGATGGAACTCTATGCTTCAATGGCAGGAGTTGGTTACCATGTTATGGCGATTTGAGGACTGTGATCATGCACGAGTCCCACAAGTCAAAATACTCTATTCATTCGGGTTCTGATAAGATGTACCAAGACATGAAGAAGCTATATTGGTGGCCCAATATGAAAGCAAACATCGCCACCTATGTTAGCAAATGTCTAACATGTAAAAGGTCAAAGCCGAACATTAAAGGCCATCAGGATTGTTGGTACAACCTGATATACCTCAATGGAAGTGGGACAATATTACTATGGATTTTGTCACGAAGCTTCCTAAGTCATCATAAGGCTACGACACCATTTGGGTGATTGTTGACCGAATCACTAAGTCCGCAATCTTTGTACCGATGAGAGAGACTGATCCGATGGATAAACTTGCAAGAATGTACCTAAAGGAGGTGGTCACGAGGCATGTAATACCTCTCTCAATTATTTGTAATCGTGACCCTAGGTTCGCATCAAATTTTTAGAGGTCACTTCAGAATGCTTTGGGTACTAGTCTGGATATGAGTACTGTGTACCATCCATAGACAGATGGACAAAGAGAGAGGACTATTCAAACTCTCGAGGATATGTTGCGTGCTTGTGCAATCGACTTTGGAAAGGGTTGGGTTAACCATTTGCCATTAGTCGAGTTCTCATATAACAATAGCTATCACGCTAGCATTAAAGGCTGCACCATTTGAAGCACTTTATGGTCGAAAGTGTCATTCATCCATTTGTTAGGCCGAGGTTGGAGCAGTTCAACTCACTAGTCCAGAAATAGTGCAAGAAACAACTGAGAAGATCGTTCAAATCAAGCAGAGAATGCAAGCTGCTCACGATCAAAAAAAGAGTTACGCGGATCTAAAGCGTAAGCCAATGGAGTTTCAAGTTGGGGATAAAGTTATGCTTAAAGTTTCGCCTTAGAAAGGGGTCGTACGTTTTGGCAAACGGGGGAAGTTGAACCCTAGGTACGTTGGACCATTCAAGGTGTTGGAAAAGGTTGGATCCGTTGCATACAAGCTTGAGCTTCCTGAAGAGCTGAGCCGGGTTCACAATATATTTTATGTATCCAACTTGAAAAAGTGCCATGCCGACGAACCGTTAGCCGTTCTGTTGGATGGACTACAATTTGATGACAAGCTGCAATTTATCGAGGAGCTAGTAGAAATCATGGACCGTGAAGTTAAACGGTTGAAACGAAGCCACATTCCACTAGTCAAGGTTCGATGGAACTCCAGGAGAGGTCCTGAGTTCACATGGGAACGCGAAGATCAATTCAGGAAGAAATATCCACACCTCTTCACAAAGACCGCACCATCGTCAAGTGCCGCGTCTTAAGCCTTGACGACAAGGCTCACTTAACGGGGGGAGACTATAACACCCCTTGTTTTAGGTCATTGACGTCGTTAATAAATTCGCTAAGTATTTTTAGTATTGTACGCGTTTGCTTTTAATCGTAATCGTTAAGTTAAATCGCGTAAGCTAAAAATTATCGTTCAATGTAAACGGGCGTCAAACAATTAAATGTTTACATCAAACAAGTGTTAAGTAATTATTTTGAGGATAATTATTAACTTTGTTCAATTTATTTGTATTGGTTACGTAAATTTGTTACGTTTCGCGATAAAGTGCGTTTAGGCATACCCGAAACTACATTAATTAATCTACGCTTCAACAAATGCCTATTATTTTTTTCCAATGATCAAAAAGTTTATAAACTTTACCTATGGTTGTTAAATAGGATGCCCCATATACAAGAAATAACCAAGACTTACACATTTAAATTGCAAGTATACACTTCTAAAGTTATCTACACTTTCACATTTACATACAACATATTACACTACATAAAATGAAAGTAATACTTCCACATTTTGGCCAAGTAAATATCTAGTAACACAACCCTTGAATTCATGGGATCATGTCCACATTAGGAAGCATAGAAACATAAAACCATACCTAAGGTCATGTACAAGTATGGAGCTTATAAGACTTATAGCATGTATAGTGATTTTGACCAACTAGTCACCCCTTTTCATGCAAAGTTGCCATCCCCCCATGGGACTTTTATGGTCTTTGTTTTACCACTTGGACTAGTCTATACATATATATCTCATGTATTGAAAGTCATAACATATACACAACACAAAACACTTATCAAAAATCATCTTTTTCTCCCCTTTTCTTCCTTATTAACCCACGACAACATACACCCCTTTTATATAATTCATAGCTTGATTTTCCAAGTCCATACACACATACCTACATCATATCTAAGATGTCTTAAGTTGTTTGCAAGGGTTGGTTAAAGGTTTACAAGTATTGAAGCAAGAAAAGCAAGATTAGGGTTTCTATTGGAATTAGGGTTTTCTAAGCTTGTAAGCTTTGGTTTTTCATCTAAAAAAGGGTTTAGATTGTGTTGGTTATCATCATACATCATCATAAGGTTATCTAAAAACTCTAATCACTTTACATTTATCATTTTATGTGTATATATGTTCTATATAGTAAAATCATCATTTAGGATACTCTTGAACATGTGAAATGAGTTTCTACTTGTGATTATGATTTTGAACACTTTTACATATGTTATGTAGTTGATAATATCATGATATAATGGGATTATAAGTATGGTATCATGTTTGTTAAAGTATAAAAAGTTCATGTATAAACTAGTAGTTAAAGTATACTTATGAAAGTTCTTATATGAATAAGTGTGTACACAAATGGATCTTGTGATTTCTTGGACATTTTTGGACAATTATGAACCTATGGACGCTATTATATATATGACATAGTATATAATAAGTATTGGATAACTTGTGGTATTTATTAAGTTGAAAAATATAGAAAACAAGTTATAAAAATGAGTACACCTAAAGATTTCAATAGGGCTGTTAGATTTCATGTTTTAGACAGTAGGTTTGACACTTTATAAAGATAGTACACCTCATGACTATTCCAAAAAAGGTAAGAAACTCGAAAAATGGATTAATAACGAAAAAGATACGTAGTTTACGAGTTTTACGATAATAACCGGAGTTATAAAAGAATTTTTATAAAAACTTGTTATAAAAATTCTACAAACAGAAGGTTTGGTATTTTTATTAAATCACGCATATTTTTTAGGATTCCAAAACAATAAGAAACGTAAATTTTCAATTAAAAACGAAGAAGTTATGAATTACGCGAGTTTATATACTTAAAATGTATAAAAATACTTTTATAAAACTATTTTTATAAAAGTTACTGTTCATCTTAGGAACATTTGTTTTTTTAACCCTCATAAATAAATAAAACTTTCAATTACGAGATCGTGCTCGAAAGAATTACTAAAAACGGAGCTAAAACGAATAAAATACGGCGTTTACGATAATTAAAGTTTATAAAAGTAATTTTATAAACTATGAACAGTAAAATTTACTATTCATGACAGAAACATATATTTTGAAAACATCAATAAATTGATAGAACTTTCAATAACGAAGACGTACTTGGAAGAATCGCTAAAAACAGAGCTATAACGAATAAAATACGACATTTACGGGTTTTATGTTAATTAAAGTTATAAAAATAAGTTTATAACTGGTATGAACAGTAAAAATCACTGTTCATCAGAGGACTAAAACTATGAAAACATCAAATTTTGATAACTCGTCTTAATACGAAAGCGTGGACATAAGAAACGCAAGAAACGGACTTGAAACGTGAAAGTTATGTCATTTTTACCAAAGGTATATTTATAAACGTTTTAACTTTATAAATATGATTTCACTAAAACAATTAGATGATTAGCTATATTGAATTATATATGGTAGTAGTTACCCAATGTGATTAGTACTTATACGACCTATATTGGATTAGGTTGCACTCGATCATTACCGTGACACATTTTCTGTGATACACTTGATATTCGCTCACTCAAGGTGAGTTCATAGCCCCACGTTTTACATGATTTGTTTTATAAGTTTTTGGGGTGAGAAACATGCACTGTTTTATAATTGGACACAAGTGGATAAGTTTTATATTATGATTACGTGTTGCCTAAGTAGCGATAACCCTTGTTGAGCCCATTATCATAAACTGTTAGTTACTAGATTATGAGCGCAAATGTTATGAATAGATCTATTGGGATTGACATCCCCGTTCGGGTGATTAGCTATCACTAGGAAAACGAACGTATACCATGTCGAACATAGGATGTTGCGGGTTAGAACATCATCACGGGCAATGTAGGCCATTTATATGGTATTCATTTATGTCGAGCTTCAGTGTCATGAGCTTAGGGCAACGTAATTACATTTATATGATGTCTGCATCTGTTGCATTATCATACACTTGGGAAATCTTGTAGTCCTACAATATACGATTTATCAAACCTATGAATTCACCAACATTATTGTTGACGTTTTAAAGCAATGTTTTTCAGGAGGTCAATAAGCACGAGGTGCAAGGGATACATTGGTGGTTTTGATTTGGATATCATGCATTAAAGATTTTGTCGCATTACATTTTGTATATCTGTTACGGGCTAGAAATCTTTGTATTTTGAACAAGTGAACAAGTAAAGCTTCGGGCTTATGTAACAAATACTTTGTTAAATCCAATGTATCATTTTAAACAACTTTTTGGTCATTCTATATACATCTTGTGTTGTTGATCATTGAAGTAACATGCCCCGGACCCTTATTCCGCTGCGACCCAATTTGGGGGTGTTACATAGCAGATTGGGTTGCATAAAAGTGATTATATTTGATCACTTGTGTGTCATAGAGTAGATTCGATTTCTATATTGTAATTCTTGTATATTTGTGTAAGATCTGGATAGTATATAAATCTGGATGTAGTGTTTGTGTGTCGGTTAGTATTTTGGCCTCAAAATACATTAGTGAAGTGGTAGATTGATTCTAGCTAAGATTAGGACTCGACATTTAGCTTTGTGTTAGAAAATAATGTAAGCGATGCGGTTTATGTTTTTAGGCCATAAAAGACAAGGTTTGTTATGTTGGGCCACAAAACACAACGGGTTTGGTTGTACCCAAAGAAGGAATCGACATTTAGCTTAGTGTCAAAATTTGGTATAAGCGACGTGTAATGGTTTTCTCCACCTAAAGGGAGTTGTTGATTAGTGAAGTAACTCTCAAGTTGGACTCGGAGAGTGGAGTAGGGCGAAGAGGAACTTCGTGACCGAACCACTATAAATCACTACATTCGGTTTGCATTTCCTTTTACTTTTCGCTTTACTCATTTCTTTACATTTATCGCTTTACTTTTACATTTGCATTGTGCTCTTGATTGTGTGGATTGTTGTGTATATCATGTTACGTATGGTTGCGTAGTTGTTTGTAGTAAATATTGTGAATGTGGTTATATTGTTAAAATATGTATTAGTTATTCTAGATCTATAATCAACACTTCTCATATTGGGTCAAACTTGATTGGTGATTTAATACGAAAGATCTAGTCAAAAAACCTTTGCTGGAGGCAGTTCCTATAAATCAGGCGGCCCCCTGATTTTGCTAGGCAGCCCCCATATATTTATGGGACCACTGCCAGGGAGTTATGTAATGTTTGATCTAAAGTTTTTAAACGAAAATGTTGTGGAAACCATAAAAGATCGTTGTAGCTCTAGTTTGATTAGAACTTTAATCTAGGATAATAATAACATAGGCGGAATATTCAAACATAGAATCAATATTATCATAACAAGGTTTTATCAAACATTCACCACAACCCCAATATTATTTGATCAGAACAATACGGTTACATCAATGAACTGTAACAGGGATCAAGGAAAACCTTGATTACCTTGAGGCTAAACTCTAGATATGGCGTCTACATCTCTACGCCTAGACACACACTTTTCTGGATGCATAAAACCTATAACCTGTATCTCTTTATATACTAAAGATAATAGGTTTTACAAAGAGATAAACATAAATCTTTTAAACATTTAACTTGATCTTCTGTTATCTTCTTTCTTCATAAAGAGATCTATAACACTCTGTGTTTTAGAGTCATTGACGACGTCGATAAATCTGCAATGTACCTTTTGTATTGTATGCGTTTTCTTTAAATCATAAATGTTAAGCAAAATCGCGTTAGCTAAAAATTAGCGTTTAATGTAAACGGGCATCAATCAATTAAATGTTTACATCGATCAAGTATTAAATAATTATTTTGAGAATAATTATTATCATTGTTCATTTATTTTTATCGGTTACGTAAATTATATTCGTTTCACGATAAAGTACGTTTAAGCATACCCGGAACCACAAAAATATTTCTACGCCTCAACAAATACCCACGATTTTACCCAACACTCAAAGTTTTATTAAATTTACCCAAGATAATATTATCTTACACTTTGTACATTGGAAAATAAAACATTTCACAAATGCTTTCAAGTAAACATCTTTTATTTAAAAGCTACAACAAGTAACATGTATAAAATGATACTAGATATTTTGTAAATGGACAAAATCCATCTAGAAGCCCCCCTCCATTTCCACGGCATAACAACAACTAGGAGACATAGAGCACACATTTTACATACAACTTGGTCTTTGTACATCCTACTTCATTAAACCTAGCCCATATCTTGTTTCTTTGACCAAAGACCATGACCAAGACCTCTTAAAACCCTCCTCATGTTCCTTGGAATCCTATTGCACCTTTTGACTAGTTAAACACTTATATAATACTTATATGCATGCAAGTAACTCATATATATCAAACACTTAACCTTGAATCACAAAAATCTCTCCCTTTTGCTCTATGATAAGCCACGGCTCAACCCCCCCTCCTATAAACAATCCATACAAAATTTTATACAACCTATATACATCTATACACATCCATCCTAAGATATTCTAAGGTGTTTCCAAGCATTGGATTACCTTTTTCAAGTATTAATCAAAAAATCAAGTGAATTAGGGTTTTCTCATTTGGAAACTAGGGGGCTTTTTGGGTTATACATCATGGTTTAAAGTCTAAACAAGGGTTTAGCACTTAAGTGTCATCATCCTAACTTCATCTCATTAAGGTTATCTTAAGGCCATAACTTTTCATTTATAGTGATTATATGCATAAGTGATGTTTCTGTAGTGACAAATCACATTAGGATATGTTTAACTGGTAAAACATGGATTTTTCTTGGACATAGAGTTTTTATTAAGGCTTATACACCTGTGGTATGGATGGTACATATGAAGTTATAAATGGATACATAGTATTTTACAATCTTAATTAAGCTTAAAAAGTGTTAATGCAAATTAGTGGTTTTTAAAAGATCACTTGATATGTTCCAAGTAAAAGTATGATGAATAACATGTTAATCTTGTTTATGAGATTTTAGTTATGATATATGAACACAAAAATAAATCCATAATGGAAGTAAAAGACTTGTACACTTTTGGTAAAGTTATAAAGTATAAAATATAAAAACAAGGTTAAAATAGACTTAATAAAGTCACCCAAACTTTCTGTCCCAAAAGTGTATAAAAACATACTTAATTTATATTTTTATAAAATAATAAGACTCATGACGATTCCGAAAAAGTAAGAAACTTGTCAAACGGATAAATAACAAAAAAGTTATGGTAAAAAATGCAGTTATACGATAAATAAACGATATATAAAAGAATTTTTATAAAACTTTTTCTAAAAATTAGTCAACACAGCAAGTTTGATAGTTTAAACGAAATTAATAATATCTGTTAGGATTCAAAATGTTAAGAATCATAAAATTTCAATTAATCAACGGAAAGAGTTAGTGGAATTTCGCGAGTACTAACGACCTCAATTAATACTTGTTATAAACTATTTTTATAAAGTTTACTTGTTCAAGGACAGAAAGATTATATTTTTTGTAAACCCTTATAAATTGATTAGGATTTTCAATTAACGCAGACCGTCACCCCCCCTCCGAAGAATCGTTAAACACGGAGGCTATAACGAATAAACATACACATTACGGGTTTTACGACAACAAATCGATTTAAATTAACCCCACGTCTGATGTGAACCGTAAGTGTACTGTTCACCGAGGGTCAAAATTGGGAAACTTGTCAAATTTTGATAATTCGTCTACATACAAAAGCGTGGGCATAAGACACGTCAAAATCGGGGGGGCTTTAAATCGCAAACGTTATGCCTAGTTTTACTAAAAAGGTAATTATAAAGTTTTTACCTTATTAACCACAAATTTTACCAAACAATCGATGGTGATGACCTATATAGAATGATATATGTGGTTATCAAAGTACTATATTACTGGAGTTTCATAATGAGGCCTCTTCGGAGTTGGCCGTATTGACGAGTTGCTGGATTTCCGATTTAAAGTGTCCCTAGCTCCGCATACGTTCACTACATGACTCTTAATTATGTAGCACTACGACCCCGATAGGTCTGTGTAACTAACATGGACCTGATATATGATGGTTAGTAATCAAAGTGATGGTATTATACGGACCTTTTACATTTTTTTAAATAGGTTGCATCTGACGATTTGCGTGACGCGTTATCTGTGATATTTGGATTATCAGAACTCAAGGTGAGTTCATAGCCCCACATTTTTACGATTTCAATGATTTATAACTATGGGGTGGAAACATGCTTTGTTTTATAAATTGGACGCAAGGTATTGATTACATGTTTGCTAAGTAGCGATAACCCAAGTTGAGCCCCTTATCATGAACTGTCAATTGCATAGATGTAGTTGTTAATTACATTATGTGAGCTCGAAATGTTCATGAATGGATCTATTGGGGAAAACCCACCTCCACCGTTAGGTTGACTCGCTATCCCAAGAACGAAGCTTTATGCATGTCGAATTTGGGATGTTTTCGGGTTGAACACATCTAATCGGCAGAAATTGCAATATTAATTATGCAAGAAGATCGTCGAGCTTTAGCTGTCATGAGCTATGGACAATGTATCTGGTTTTGTGATATCTGGCATGTGTTGGTTATCACGGGAAAAAGTCTCTGCGGGTCTGCAATATTTATGATTTATCAAACCCTTGAATTTCACAACATATTGTTGACGGTTTTGAAGCCAATGGTTTTTCAGGAGATCAGTAAGCTAAGGTGCAAGGATATGGTGATTTTGTTTTGGGAGTCAGCTAAACGAATGATGTTTTTTATGTTGTCAAAACAGTATCTTTGTAATATAATCTGGAACAAGTTAAAGCTTCCGGGCTATTTGTTATCAAAATATTTGTTAAATCCAATTATCAGTTTTCTTAAATCGGACCTTTTTGGTCGTTTCTATTATAATCTATTGTGTTATTGATCTATGAAGTAGTAACACGCCCGGACCTTATTCCGCTGCGGGACCCAATTTGGGGTGTTACAGATTGGTATCAAGAGCCAAGGTTATAGTGAACCAGGTCAAATGTTTTTGCTGGACTATAACCATTTTCTCAAACATTTGCATTCATCAAAGGGTGTTTTTATGGGCATCACTAGTTGTTGCCCTTAGTTAGTAGACTAGATGCATTTATAAGTTGTTACGTGGTTATAATAAATTACGTATATTTACAATAAGAGGCTTATATAATATATCCTCATAAGTTATTCTGTTGGTCCCAGTGTCATGTAATGATTCTGCCCGTTACACTATACTTCTGTTCACTCTGAGGCACGATCTTGGAGTATTCCATCTGAGGATCCTTACGAGGAGGCTGCCCGACAGTTGTTGGAGGCAGGCACAGTTCTTCCAGAGTATGTACTGCTCCATGGAGCTGGAGAGGATCATGTTACCAGTATACATTCCGGAGCCTGAGCTATCTGAGGACTTAGCCAGCTGGGGATGAGGCGTCTACACTCTATAACCACCTTCCCTTGTTATCTCCACACCATATCATTTGTCTTTTGAGACTAATATCCCGTACAATACGGATGGTCTATTTAACTCATACTCCACGGATCACCATTGCTAACGGCAGACATTACGTGTGCAGCTACATCTACCTTCATCATCACCACCACCGAGAATGTTGGTCATTAAAGGATACATATGAGTCTAGCATTTAGAATCTTGAGAGGCACCCTGGCCATAGATAAATAGATTTGTCAGTATGGCTTATTTTGTATTCCACTAAACTTGAGTAATACTTGGTTGGTAGTGTTAATAAAAAGCTTGTACTCTTTTACTGATGTAAAACGATGTATTAAGTATTAACTTACGTTGTTGGTTATGATCATGCTACTGTACGATAGGGATTTATTTATTCCATGGTTGCAGTTATCTTATATCTATGCATAACGTGGTCTCACCTTACCTACTTGTTGGGATCACGGAGTGTCATGATTTTCCTTGATATGACAACTTCATATCCATTTCTGTTCCTATGAGTTTCAGGAAACAATGACAACTGTTGATCAAGGGATGAGTGTTGAGGAAATTGAGCGGGTTGTAGCCCAGCGAGTGGCTAATGCTATCGAGGCTATTGCCATTTATGAGACGAAAACCAACATGGCCCGTAAGTCAATAAGCCAGACCGAACACACAAGAATGCAATGGGTTCCGCCGATAATGCTCCAAACACGAGTAAGTGGGAAGGTAACCACAATGGGTATGTACTGTAAAGGGCGGGAATTGCAAGAAGGTTGGCCACATAACCCGGGAGTGTAGGAATCCTACTGCTGCTAGGAATCAACGAACTCACACCTGTTATGAGTGTGGAAGTCTGAGACACTTCAAGAGTAAGTGTAATAGTGAAGTTTCCAGAAATATGTGAACAACACGACCGCACTCTTTCCGACACGCCAGGCTGAGAACAAAAAGGAAGTAGTAATCAACACTATCCAGAAATAATCAGAACCAACAACAGCCGAACAAGAGGCAAAATACTGGCAAAGATTACGCTGCAGGGCACGGGGAGATGAAATATTACGGCGGGTCCAAGCCGTTGTGTCCTAAATGCAACTATCATCATGATGGTCCATGTGCTCCCAAATGCCACAGGTGCAACATAGTGGGCCATCTGGTCCATAACTGTAGGAGACCTACAAATGACAATACTACTAACATAACAAAGAGGGCCGGGGACAGTCAGAAGGTTAATTGTTATGAATTAGTCCTTCTTGTTTCATTCTTTTGTTCTTTTGTCTCATCAAATCTGTAAATCCCAACAATCTTCCCCTATTTGATGATGACAAAATAAATAAATTCTTGCACGAACTTCCCCTGAAGTTGAGATCATGGATCTCCCTAAATGAAACAATCTTCCTTTGTAACTGCTTCCCCTTAACTTAAGAACTCCCCCTTAAGTTATCAATCTCCATTCCATGCCACCACAGGATCTATAAGTTGCTAATCATAAAATCATCTTCCCCTTTTTGTCTTCATCCAATAGGGAACATATAAGCAACTTTGATCTTTACAACTTCAAATCATATATCAAAACTTTTAATCCAAGCTTTCCACATACTCAAATTACCCCCCATGAAGTTCAACACAAATAATGAACTCAAGCAGTAAAAATTTTAAACTAGCAGTATTAATAATGACTAGCAGTAGTAATGACCTTCCCTGAAACTGTGCATGAACATCTTCAATTCTGTAGGCTTTTTGTAGTGATTACTGATGAAGAAAACTGAGTATAACGAATTTGATGAAGAAGTTGAATATCCCAAACTTGTGTCTTATGTCTTGTTTATCCACGTGACTCCAAACTTATACTGAACCAAGAAGTATAAGTAGACCGTAACCTCTTGAAAGAATCCTCAACTAGATGAGACACTGAGCACTACAACGTAACTCCTTTAAGTGATAGCCAATGTGCGCATTGAGCATCATAAGAAAAATCACACATTGCTAGATTCTTCAAGTCTTTGTCAACACCATATAAAACGAACAAGTTATCTTTAAAGTGTAACACCCACTTTAAAATATGATAAGAACATGCACTTGTGAAACTCAACTACAACATCAAATAAGTGATAATCAATCGTCTTCGTAATCACATCTTCAATAAATCCAAAAACAACATTTTTCAATTTAATTGAATCTTTGTCCCATTCGAGAACAAAGCTGTGTGTTATCCGTTATCGCATAAGGCTAGCAGTACAAACTCATTTAATACTAGCAGTACTAACACACGAAGCAGTAACATTAAACACGAACCAGCAACATAAATAATTCGTTAAGCCCGAGCAGTAGTAATATCAGTTGACAATATAAATCATCTTTGGGCAACACAAAGTACCAACGAGAAACATTAACATCTCGAATTACTACTAGTAGTATTATCACAAAGCTAGCAGTAGTAAATTTCTTGTAAGCCCAATGCTAGCAGTACTAAAAAGCATGTAGCAGTATTAAGTTTACCTTTGCTCGTTCAACAAATCCTCATGTGTCGTCCTTAGCACTTAGTACTGTTGTAAGTAGAAACATTCCATGAATTTACTTTGGCAACATTAACCAAATACACAAGCATCACTAATGTTCCTCCGTTAATAGTATGATCATCCCATCTAGCAGCACTTACCAATTACTACAATGCTTCTGAGCAGTATAAACAAACCTTGTGATCCTAGATCAAGAGTCCCAAGGCTCTGATACCAATTATGGAGATCTTTTAAGCCCATCTAGGATATGTTTTACAGATAATATAAATATGCACAACGGAATAATAAGAATAGTATATTATCAAACAAGGTTTTATTATCATACGTTTTCACCTTGACCCAAATCTATACTTTAGAACTACTAACTAACTATTAGCTAAATAACTATTAACTAACTAACTACTGTGTACACATACGCACACGTTTACTAGACTCTCATTAGGAGATCTCTATGTTTTTGGATGCACTAAACCTATGTCTATGATCTCTTTATATGAGGTGAGTTATTTTGCATACTAGTTTCTCCCTGCATACCAAGGGACAAATGTTGACCATCAATTTCATTAGATTAAAAAGACATGATTTAAGATTAAAAAAAAATGGAGGGACCAAAAGTATAAATTTACTAAAACTCACACTACCACTCCCTCAATATTTGTTGTGTTGGCAAATCTTGCCCAAATTGCAATTAATTGATTTTTTTGACATTTTTACGTATTTTTACGTTTCTTATACTTTTTATATGTTTTCGTCTGTTTTTTTATGTCTCCGGTCGTTTTTTACGTTTTCGTCCGTTTTTTAACGTTTTCGTCAGTTATTTTACGTTTTCGTCTAGCTAGTTCATTAATAGTACCGAAGATTAAGTGAGACAGCCTTCGATACATAACCAGGATTTGGTTCTTAAAAAGCTTTTGGACAAGAGACATAATGGAGAGGACTTCAGCATATCTTCCCCATTGATAAGTGTGCACAAATTTGTCCCCTGAGCCCGTAAGTATATCAACCACCCTTGTGAAAACATAAGGGGGTTGAATAGTTTTTACCATTTTGAATTAAAACTTAGATTATCGACTTATGTGAACTCAAGAGATATACCCAAGTGTATATGATTGTGATGCAATAAGTAAATAAGTAATCTACAAAATATGAACAAGTAAAGATAAGAAAGATCAATCCGATGACACAATGATTTATAGTGGTTTGGCTACGAAGCTCCTCTTCATTCTACTCCACTCCCCAAGTACCCAACTTGAGAGTTATCTTTACTATGTCAACAAGCTGCCTTTAGGAGGAGAAAATCGTACACATTGCTTATACTTTTTCTGGTACTAAGCTAAATACCGAGTTCTACTTCGAGATAGAACCAATCTAATACACTATGTATTTTGAGGCCTAAATACTAACCTATTATACACATATGATACACACAACACACAACACAAGATATACAAGATGAATGATTATCACAAATGTGATGACACAACTAAACTATTAACACTTGAAGCTTGACGTCTTCTTGAGTGTGTTCACTAAAGAGTGGAATGGGTTGATCACTTGTAATAGATTACAAGTATAATGATAAAAGAATATAAAAGATAAAAGATGTATGTGAAAAATATTTGTCAAGAGTTGTTTAAAATGAAGACTTAAGGTTGCTATTTATAGGTAAACCTTTGAAATTCAAATGATGTCCCAAACAGCTGGATGGTGCGACCCATGGATCCACCATCAGCTGGATCCGTGCCTTGTTATGGTAGATCCTTCCGAGGAGACGGGGCAACATTTGTCATTTTAGTTTTAACCCCAAATCTATACAAAGTATTGTTTTGTACTTATTAAAACTAGTTTAATAGATTCTTCTAGAACAAAATATTTTTCGACTAAATAACTTGTTTACGTAAACTGTTACGTAGTATGACATTATATCAAAACATGAAAATCATTAAATATAAATATCATTTTTGGGCGAATATTTGTATTAACAATCTCCTCTTTTTTTATGATGACAAAATATAAACTCATGCTTATTAAAAGTTACTAAATAAGTATTTAGTAGATGAGTTTACATATCTTCTCCTCCTTTTTATCGAAGCAAAAAGTGTTGTAGAGGCGGTCCTTGTAAGTCTTATTTTTGATGAATGCTAAGTCACTTTGTTCCTGAATGCAAAGTAAATAATTAACGACTAGTTGCAAGTGCTCCCCTTGGTGTTGCTCCCCCTGCTTGGTGGCACCAAGAAATCAAGCTATGGATGCGTGATACAAAACAAGTAGTTAGGCAAGCAATATTATGTTATATATATATTATATATATATATATTTTATTATATATATTATATTTATATATATTATTATATATATATATATATATTTAGTAAATGAGTTTACATATCTTCTCCTCCTTTTTATCGAAGCAAAAAGTGTTGTAGAGGCGGTCCTTGTAAGTCTTATTTTTGATGAATGCTAAGTCACTTTGTTACGAATGCAAAGTAAATAAATAACGACTAAGTTGCAAGTGCTCCCCCTTGGTGTATGCTCCCCCTTGCTTGGGGCACCAAGAAATTAAGCTATGGATGCGTGCTACAAAACGAATGTATGAGAACATATAGTTGACACGGTTTCAAAGCATTTGGATTTCATGCCTTGTGGTGCTACAACATTGACAAAAGATGTTGTGAATGTGAGGCATGTCATTTGGATAAACAAAATCCAAAATTTTTAGAGGATTGGGAAAATCTTGATTTCCAAGATTTGGTGATGGATGGTGAATGTTTTCAATTGGAGGTACATTGTTGTGGAGGAGATGTATGTTGTTAATGTTAACAAACAATGGTTGGGTTGATGGTAGTGGTTCAAATCCAGGTGGTGGATTTGGAAAACCAAGAGGTGGTCGTGAAACACGTGGTGGTGAAGATGGATTAGAAGGGCCCGGTGGCCAATTATCCATGGTTTGAGCATAGGGATCATTTGGTGATCTTTGTAGTGGAGGAAGTTCTTGAGGTTCTTGTTTTATTAGAATGACAAAACAAAGTTTAGGTGGAGGTGCAACATGAGTTGGTGTCAGAGACTCACTTGGTGATGATGATGAGGTGTAGTGTATACTCTTGCTAGAGATGGATTTTGATGGAGCTTGTGGTGGTGAGAGGGATTTCTTTCTAGGAGGTGGTGAAGGAGTTCTCTCATTTGGTTGTTCCTCACTTAAGGATGTGAGATTAACATAGTTTGGATACTTAACACTCATTCTTGCGGTTTTTCTTTTGAATTTTGGTGAATTTGTTTTGGATGAACTAGTCATGGTGATGAATTAGTGAGGTTGTTTATGAGAAATGTGGAGAAAATGTGAAGAAAATGGTGTTTGAGGGTGATGATTATAAGGAGAAGGTGATGATATGGTTTGTATAATGGTCCTTGGATTATATGGAGAACATGTTATATCCTAGGGTTTAAGATCCCACATAGTATCATATAGCATGGTTATAAGATAAAGTAAAAAAAGTTAAAAATCAAGAAAATTCGAATCTTGGCGCCTGGACTGGGTGAGCCACGTATCCAGCAAAACAACGTACGAATCTACCATATGGTGGATCCATGGGTCGTAGGTTTTAACAAAAACGACCAAAACATCAATTTTCACCTCAAACACGAAACATAATTATCGCAAACCACATTATTTACTACCTAAAACATTTCAAATGATAAAATATCCATAATGAATAGCAGGTAAAGAGAGTTCGTGTTTCAACCATACAGTGTAAGTTGTTTGACTCAAGTAGACAAGTTAAGAATTCAAAGACATAATAATTAAACATTCAAATTGTTTCACAACCAACTCTTCCTTCAACGACATCATATCTTCAACATCCTTGCAAAGTTGTGCAATGCTCGACCCAAGTTTATGAACATCCCTCTTGTCTTCCTTTATTTCTTGGACATGTTTGGATCATCCTTAAGAGCCCTACTATAAGATCTAGGGGAAGGCTTAATGCTAGGCAAATCTCCATTATTAGATGGTGGTGACTCGGTTGAGGATGAGGTGCTTAATTGAGTATGCTTAGATTTTCCTACATTCCTAGTTCTTTTAGGTGGAGGCTTCTTGGGTTGTTTTGCCTTAAGTGAGGACATTTTCTTAGGGACAAGTTTGTAACATTCATCAAATGATCCTTATGCCATGTTTGCTTTAAGATTCTTAAAGAGACGAGTTAAGATTATGCCATACGGTAGAACTTTATCTCGTCAATCTCTAAAGAAGTACATCCTCCTAATGATAAAGTAGGCAAGGTTGAAGGGTTATCCATTTTCTAGGCAGTACAACATCAAGGCAATAATTGCTTGAGTGGCAGAATAGACGTTTTCCCTAATGACTAGTTCACAAGGTCTAAGGTGATCAAAAAGCTCATTTATTTCGATTTGGTTTGGCAATTTATGGATGGTGTTTCCTTCTTTGTCTATCTTTTCATGAACGGTTCTTCTATGGATTAGGTTTCGGATATCATCAAGAGCAGGAAGACGTGAATTATAAGGTTCAATTTGCTTTAAGGTTTTCTCAAGTTCATCTAGACCACATGCATCAGAGTAGATATAAATGCCTTGATTAGGGAGATGGGTAAGCTTGGCAAATTGAGCAAGGGAGAGGTTGAAATAATGATTGTTGATAATGAATTGGATTGAGAAATGGTTGTTGGAGTCTCTTTCTAGCTTAAGAGTTTTGTAAAACTCAAAGATGAACCTAGGACAAATTTGCTCATCTAGGGATTGCAAACAATCAAAACCTATAGCGGTAAACTTAGCCACTAAGTCATCACTAAGGTCAGTGTAGAAAGATGGGTCAATGGTTCTCCCTTCATGAACATATATACTTTCTAAAGTCCTATAGATATCCTTAAGTGTATTGGACATGTTGGGATCATTGTAGATTTTTAGAGCATAAGCATGGGTTTTCTTGTAGTCTTGTTGGTATTCGCTTGGCATTTTGGCACCTACGTGGTTTATGGTGATTTTGATGAGAAAATATTATAAATGAAACATAATATTATTCTTAAGTGTGTATTTTTATAGACTTGATGTGGGTGTGCGGTTTGCTTGACTCAATCAAAAGAAAAATAGTGATAATACTAGTAATAAGCAAACCTTCATGCACAACATATGTTTGATATTGCTCTAGACGAATGAAGCAAAAAATGCTTATGAATTAAGCACCTCGTATATACATTCATGAGACCTAATGCAAAAAAATATGTGTTTACGTTGTATTAACAATGTAGTTAAACAACACATGGTTTTGAAAACATTCCTAAACGTGATTTGATTAAAAGCATAATTTAGGGTTTTAGTCAAAAATTGAGTTTTGGTGAGTCGCCTTAATTATGCAATTCTAACATCTACAGGAATCATAATAATTATACATTGTTATAATTTAATGCTAATTGCATGAAAATAACAAGGAAAATCAAAATCCCCAAATTATGTGATTTGATTAAAATTAAAACCCTAGATATGAAATTAAATAGAAAATAAGATGAAATCATTTACAATAGTTGTTATAGATTGATGATTTGTTAATGATCTTGTAGATTAATTGCTCCAATTGCCGATTTGTGTTATGTTTGATTGAGGGTTTTGGTGTTTGATTTCGTGGGTGTGTTTGTATAATAATAGTTGTGGACCCAATTTTTTCAAAATCTGTTATTTACCCGTGTACTGAGACTCACGGATCCACCTAAATAACGTACGGATCTCCATATGGTAGATCCGTGATCCGCGGGTGTCCAAAGAATATGAACAAAGTTGATTGTTAAGCAAATTGAGATATGGTGTTATGTTTTTGACAATTGGAGTGTGCTATACTTACTATTAGGAGTATGTGATATAATTTTCAGAGTCGACGTCCAAGTTTTGAGTGAACCGTGCAACTTGTCATGAATTTCTGGATGAAATTTCAACGTAGTCGGTCCTACTAGGAGTGTGTTATCTTTTAGCTTAAGTTTGACCATTAATAATAACACAATTATTTATGAACATTTAGACTCAACAAAACATCGTCAACACAAGTGTGAGTTGCAATTCGATGATTGTTTTTTTCGCCCTTTTTCAATCGATTTCATAATTTCATGTAATGATCATACATGTAGATTTTGAAAATATCTGTTGTCGTTTAATTGATATTTTCTTTATCTAGTAAAATTCTATTCTCGATTATGTTCATGATCGGAAGTTTTGTAATTGGAGGTTGTAATGAGAATTAACATCTTTTGAATAATGATTAATTACTTCATTAAAATTTCTGCTTACAATTATTTTTTGGATTATGAAGGATCACTATCCTTGATAAGTTCCATCATTCCTAATCCTAATCTTAAATAATTAAATACTTCACGTTTTAATGGTTTAGTAAATATATCGGCTATATTATCCTCGGATGCAACTTTCTCGATAGAAATATTGCCCTTTTGGACGTTATTGCCTAGAAATTGATGACGTATTTCTTTATGTTTAGTTCTAGAGTGTTGTACGGGGTTTTTACTTAGATCGATAGCGCCTTTATTGTCGCACATAATCAAAACGTCATTAAGGCGTATGCCGTAGTCGATGAGAGCTTGTTTCATCCATAGTGCTTATTGACATGCCTTCCCGGCGGAGATGTATTCGGCTTCGGTCGTGGAGATAGAAAGGGCCGTTTGTTTCTTAGCGAATCAAGATGTTAAACAACATCCCATGAACGTACAAACGCCACTAGTGCTTTTGCAATCAACGTAATTGTCTGCGTGGTCGGAGTCAGCATAAACTATAGTTTCTATTTCGGTACCTTTAGGATACCAGAATCCTAAGTGACTAATTCCTCTAATATACCTAAATATACGCTTAACGGCTTCTAAATGTGTAGTCTTAGGATTTTCTTGGAAACGAGCACATAAACAAACACTAAACATAATATCGGGCCTACTTGCGGTTAAATAAAGTAAACTACCAATCACACCTCGATATTTAGAGTTATCCACGGAGTCGGCTTCATCGTCCTTGGTGAGCTTGATCTTCGTTGGCATCGGCGTCTTGGTTGGTTTGGAATCTTCCAACCCGAACTTCTTTAACATCTCCTTGCTGTACTTGGATTGATTGAAAAATATTCTGTCTTCCATTTGTTTGATTTGAAGACCCAAGAAGAAGTTCAACTCCCCCATCATACTCATCTCAAACTCATCATGCATGATTTTTGCAAAATCATCACACAAGTTTTGACTCGTAGAACCAAATATAATGTCGTCGATATATATTTAAACAATGATAAGATGTGACTTTGATTTCTTAGTAAAAAGTACGTTATCAACTATTCCCATTGAATACTCGTGTTATATCAAAAATGCTTTTAGTCTATCATACCAAGCTTTAGGAGCTTGCTTAAGACCATATAAATCTTTCTTAAGTTTATAAACATAGTTTGGTTTTTGAAAATCAATGAACCCTGGAGGTTGAGCAACATAAACCTCTTCGTTTATAAAACCGTTTAGAAAAGCACTTTTTACATACATTTGATATAATTTAAAATTATTTGCACAAGCAATAGCAAGAAGTATTCTAACAGACTCTAATATAGCTACCAGAGTATATGTTTAATCATAATCTATACCTTCTTGTTGATTATATCCTTGTGCTACCAATCTAGCCTTATTTCTAGATACTATACCGTTTTCATCTAATTTATTTCTGAAGACCCATTTTGTTTCTATGACGGATTAACTTATAGGTAAAGGGAATAATTCCCAAACATCATTAGCTACAAATTGATTTAGTTCTTCTTGCATAGCTACAACCCAACTTTTATCTTTTAATGCTTCCTTGACATTTTTGGGTTCTATTGTAGATATAAAACAAAAGAAATTACTATGATTTGGGGCTTGAGATCTTAAGGTTCTTTGATTAAGATTTCCTATAACTTGATCTAGTGGATGATTCTTGGACTCCTTAATGTTAATAATTTCGTCAACTTCTATCGACTCATCTTCTTCATTATTATTATTTACTACTTTGGTATTCTTTTTAAGGGCTTCTTCTTCACCAACATTATCATCAACCAATGGTGATAATTTGGTAGGAGGAGGACTTTCATTGAATGTCACGTTGAGTGATTCTTTGACTTTCATTGTATGTTTGTTTAATACTACATAAGCTTTACTA
This sequence comes from Tanacetum coccineum, assembly GCA_026074375.1. Classification (NCBI taxonomy): domain Eukaryota; kingdom Viridiplantae; phylum Streptophyta; class Magnoliopsida; order Asterales; family Asteraceae; genus Tanacetum; species Tanacetum coccineum. The sequence goes on along the minus strand of BQNB010001963.1, from coordinate 104,232 downwards.
TTTTGAGAATACCCTAGAAAAACACCTTCGTATGACTTTGGGTCAAACTTGGTTAGATAGTCATTAGTAATTAAAATGAAGCACTTGCTTTCAAATACTTTAAAATATTCTAAAGAGGGTTTCCTACCTCTAAATATTTCATAAGGGGTTTTTCCTAGTATTGGTCGAATTAATATTCTATTTAGTATGTAAGTTGATGTATCAACGGCATTACACCAAAACTTTTGTTGAATAGTTTGTTCGTTAAGCATAGTCCTAGACATCTTTTGTAAGGTTTTATTCTCTCTTTCTACTACCCCATTTGATTGTGGAGTACGTGGAGCCGAGAAGTTATGAGTAATGCCTTGTGCATCACAATAAGCTCCGAATTGTACTTCATTATCAAATTCCCGACCATGATCCGTTCTAATAGCTATTATAGAACTACCTATTTGGTTTTGAATTTTCCTACTTAATATTTTAAATTTCTCAAAAGCTTCATTTTTAGTCTTTAGAAATCTAGTCTATGTATACCTAGAATAATCATTTACTACAACTAAGGTGTATAGATTACCTCTATAGCTTTTAATTGTCGATGGACCAAATAAGTCCATACGTAATAATCCTAAACATATTTTAGTAGAAACCATATTTTTAGCTTTATTACTTGCATGTGCTTGCTTCCTAATTTTGCAAGCATCACAAAAATATTTATCATATTTTAGCTTAGGTAAGTTTCTAACTAATTCTTTAGATGACAACGATTGAATTTAACGCATATTTTCGTAACCAAGTCTTCTATGCCATAAGGTAGAATTATTCACTATCGTGGCGAGACATAATTTGTCTTGAGACTTATTTCCTAATTTCATTACGTATAAACCATTTTTCCTAATCTCGTTTCCTATGATTTTACCATCTTTAATTATTTTACTGCCTTCTTTCGTGAAAAAGACTTGACACTTATTGTCACAAATTTGGCCAACACTAAGTAAGTTAAATGCTAAGTTATCTACGTGTTCTACATTAGATATAGTAAGAGAGTCATTAGAGATCGTACCTTTGCCTATGAACTTTCCTTTTAAGTTACTCCCAAAAACAACATTACCTTTGTCGTATGCTTTGTAAGTAGAGAATAAACTCTTGTTACCGGTCATATGTTTGGAGCAACCACTATCTTTGATCCATTCATCCAGTTCCAAGCATGTTCTCAAGCATACCTCATTTGACGATTAAGCCATGAGACAAGTTTCATCGTTAGTTTTGTCTTCGGCGTCATTATCGCTATCACTCCAAGAACCTCCAATAAAGGCCTTTTGATCTTTGTTGCGAGATGGTTTTGGACAATCGCCAATGAGATAGTATTGACTTAAATATCATTATGTGCTATAATAATTATGTGTTTATGTGATCTTATGTGAGTTTGGTTATCAACCCGTGAGCGTGATCGTCTCATTTTGATTGAATTTATGGTTAATGTGAGTATTTCATTTTGTTCACATTTTTGTGACAATGAAGATGATAGTGTAATTTTATATGTGTACGTATTATTTTGTGTAAGTATTATGTATTTTCATATTTAAGAATTAGGGATTTGTAAATGTAGAATTTAGGTCTAGGAATTTAGTTGTTAGATTTTAAGTATTGTAAGGTTAGGAAAATAAAAGGTGAAATGAATTTATTTTGTAGGTATTAAAACTAGTTTAAATGTAAAAGGTTTTCTTAAATAATAAAAAGGTTTATATAAAAAATAACAAAATTAGAGGGTAATTATGTAAATAATAATTAAAAAAATAAAAAAATAAAAAGGGGTGTATGTCGACCGGTTTTAGGAAAGAATAGAAATAAAAAAGAGTTTTAGTATTATACAAATTGGAATTAGATAATGACTAGCGGATTTAGGTTTAGGCTATAAATACAAACCCAAATAAACCATAAATCACTCTTCTTCTCCCTTCTCTCCTTGTAGCCAATAGAACCTCACCAAGAAGAAAAAAAAAGATTTTTTTATCAAGATTCAAGTTGGTGATTTGTGTAATCAAATCAAGGTTGTTAGGTAAGTTCTTAAACTCCTTTCAATTAATTTTTTTCTTAAATTAATGTAACAATGAATTGATGGAATTAGGGTTTTCATATTTTCTATAAATTAATGATGTTAGACTAATTAGAAGTGATTAGGGATCAATTATAAGCGTTTTGGTGCAAACGGTTAGGCTTAGATCGCGTTAATTTGTGAATTAGGGTTGGGCAGATTTTAGGTCATGTTCAACGAACGATATCTTGATGATAAAAACGAGTTAAGAGGTGTTTCTTGATCCTAAAATTATCTACAGAGAGTCTAGTTTTCAAAAAGTCCAGCCACGAAAGGTTTTGAGGTCGGGAGGTTAGTCACATTGATTTTACAAGATTCGTTGTCGAAACAGTAATTTCGGGTCAGATTCCGAGTTGTGGTTAGAAGGTCAAAAACCATATCAAAACTATGTTTTAATAGATGAAACTCCTGTAGTAGTAAGTTCATGATGTATAGGAACTTCTAGAATTTTTGTAGATTTTTCCCAAGTGTCTAAATGGGTCTGGTCAAGTCAAACTTTTGAGTGGTTCGATCAGATCCGAAATTGAGTACTTTGTAATGATGAATTTTTATAAAATAGGTCCACTTATTATTATTTTTTTCTAAAAAATCATAAATGGTTACAACCCATTGGAGATATAGGGGATGCAATATGAAGTTCTAATTTGATGATTTAGTATTTTAATTAAGGTCATAAAGCGACTATAAAATTTAGTCAGAAACTATGAAATTTAAAGTTAATGGTTAAGGTTATATAGGGTATGAAAATGATATGGGAGATGTATTTAAAGGATTATAAACTTATTGTAAGGTTTAGAAGTCCATCATATGATTGTCACATTAGCTTAGGCATTTATCCTAACCGAGCGTAACTTGTGTTTTGTTGTGATTAGATTGTTTGCAAGATTCTGTCCAGTAGCTGAGCATCAGGTGAGTTTCATAGTCCCATTTTACTATGTTTTCTTGGGATGTAAATGATGCAAAATATGTTTTGAAATGTTTTAATTACTGTGATTATGTGGTTTAATTTACGCATGGACTTTTATGTAGCTATTATATGTTATGTGCTAAATGTTATGCGTTGTTAGAGCAAGGGTAACGTTCCTACCCAATGTTGTGTGCTTTGGATCGAGGGTCACGTTCCTACCCAGTGTTGTATGCTTTAGATCGAGGGTAACGTTCCTACCCAGTATTGTGTGCTTTGGATCGGGGGTACCGTTCCTACCCAAATTACTATGAGATATGCTTTGTGGCTTGGATCGAGGGACACGTTCCGTCCTAGTTATGGTTGTTTTGTACGTATGCATGTTAGCTTAACTATCTTGCCATGTTCTATTTTATTAATCACAGTAATTGATTTAAAACTTGAATTGTGTGTCGTAAACCTATGACTCTCACCAACCGTTGTGTTGACGTTTTTAAGCATCATTTTCAGGTGAGCATGTTGAGGGTTTTGAAGCTAAAAGTGGCTAGAGAGACCTTAGGATTGCATATGGAGTTTATCTACTGATTTTCTTTTCGTACTTGTTTTATGGATTTTTCTTGAATGCTGTTTGATTTCTTAGGTTTGAGAGACATGTTATGTCTTTGTATTAATGAGACCCTTTTTCATTAATGCAAGACTCTTTTGTGTTAAGGTATTGTCATGACACTTTGTGTCCATTTATGTTTTGTTTTGTGCATGTAGTTTTCTCTATTGTTGACACCATTGTGTTGTGATGATACCCATGAAGTTACGCCTCGTGTTTCCGCCTTGGCGGGGTGTGACAGATTGGTATCAGAGCCTTTGGTTATAGAGAAGTAGGTGGTTTGGCCTAGACTATAACCTAGGAGTCCTTCATATAGTTGCATTATAGGGCTTAAGTGTTTATTTACGTATCTACTATACTTTCTCGCTAATTCGAAAGTTTTTATTTTGTCTACTATTATCTAAATATATACTATTATTTTAAGTCATGTCTCCCCCTGCCCGTGCTTCCCGTGCTAATTTGGAGGATTGGGAAAATCTTGATTTCTAAGATTTGGTGGTGGATGGTAAATCTTTTCAAGTGGAGGTGCATTATTGTGGAGGGAGGTGTGTTGTTGTTAATTGCTTACACAACAAAGGTTGGGTGCTGATGTGTAGTGGTTCAAATCCGGGTGGTGGATTTAGAAAACCAGGAGGTGGTCGTGAAACACATGGTGGTAGAGATGGATTAAAAGGGCCTGGTGGCCAATTATCCATGGTTTGAGCATATGGTTATTTGGTGATATTTGTAGTGGAGGAAGTTCTTGAGGTTCTTGTTTTAATGGAATGACAAAACAAAGTTTAGGTAGAGGTGCAACGTGAGTTGGTGTAGGAGACTCACTTGGTGATGATAAAGAGGTGTAGTGTGTGCTTTTGCTAGAGATGGTTGAGGAGCTTGAGGTGGTGAAAGGGATTTCTTTCTAGGATGTGGTGAATGAGTTTTCTCATTTGGTTGTTCCTCACTTGCGGATGTGAGATTGACATAGTTTGGATACTTGACACTCATTCATGTGGTTTTTTCTTGAAGTTTGTGATTTATTTGGATGAATAGGTCTGGTGGTGAACTAGTGATGTTATATGAGAGAAATGTGGAGAAGGTGTGAAGAAAATGGTGTTTGAGGATGATGATTATAAGATAAAAGTGGTGAAGTAGATTGTATAATGGTCCTTGGATTATATATAGAACATGTTATATCCTAGTGTTAAGATCCACATAGCATCATATAGCATGGTTATAAGATAAAGTAGAAAAAGTTAAAAATCAAGAAAAATTGAATTTTGCACTGAAAGGTGTAGCCACGGATCACCAACAACATCGTACGATTTAACCCATTATGGTGGATCCATGGGTCGCAGGTTTCAACAAAAATGATCAGAACTGCAATTTGCACCCATAAATCAAAACAAATTATCCTGCAAATATCATTATCTACTACCAATTATCATCCATAAAGCATATCAAGATGAATGAGTATGTAGTGGTCCACATACATAGACCAAGTTTTTTTAATTCACAAATATCCTCATTAAAAATTCATAAACAAAGGGATGCGAATAACCACATACCACAAGAACACATAGTCATAACACAAATAAGATCATTTTTTATTCTTCAAGTACTTGGTGATGGTGCCAACATAGAAGTTCAAGCATTTGAACATTTCTCTCTTCTCTCGTTGGGCTTTGGTCAGATCCTCACTGTCAGATAGTTCATCATAAAACTCAAAAAAAGATGGTGCTTCATTATCATCGGATGATGGACGATAAGATTATTATTTGGGGAGTGGCGGTCTTCTTTCCTTTTCCTTGTCTAGATTCTTGAATTTGTCTAAAGATCATGACTGTTTCTGGAAGTGAACCTAGTAGGCGGGACAATGGCTTGAGGATTTGTTTGGAGGATGTGACGGTAAAGGCGAGTCAAAAGCATGGCATAGGGCTATCTTGTTTGTTTTTGACTTCCTCCATTCGATAAATAAGCATTGAAGTGAAGTTGAACTTTCTTTTGATGGTTAAATAGTAAAGCATGTATGTAGTACATGTGTTTACTTTATTTCTCTTGCCAAGGGAGCAAAAGAAATTTTCCCTAAGGAAAAGTTCCCATCCGCTCAACTCGGGATGAATATCATCAAGGTGGAGTTTGTTGGGGTCTCTTTGAAGTTGAGTTTGAGTGGTTCTAGGAATGGTGATGTTTCTTTTAACAAGATCATGCTTGGGGCCAAAGAAATTGCTATTGGGATGATCATCAAGAGAATTTGTGACATTTTGACTCGTAGTTTTACTTAAAAGGTATCTAGAGTGTATGAAGTTTGAAGGATTTGAGAGAGTTGAGATAAAGTTAGCTTAAAGGAGAATTAACCAAGCGTAAATTCAATGTAAGGACGCATCTCTTTTGACTTCAAGACAATGATAGAATTCAACTACAAATCTAGGACATATGGGTTCGTTAAGAGTGAGGAAAGGGCTCGGGAGGCCTATGCTGAAAGTAGTAGAAGCATGTTGGTTTCAGCATTGAATTGATGGTGTAACGATTTTCCTTGTGAAGAGACATTTTTCGAGATACGGTAAGACTCCCTAAGTTCATCATCCATTTGTGTTGTACGATAGACTCTAGGTAGATATTCTTTAGTTCGTTTGCAATCCATTTGATTAGTGTATGTTGTGATTTCACCTATATATAAATTGTAATAACTCAATAAGCGAAAAATAAGAATGCAATAAAAATTCTAAGTACTTGTCTATATAGACATGATGTGGGTGTGCGGTTTGCTTGACTCAAACAAAAACAAAATAACAATAATAATAGTCTAAGCAACCTTAATGCACAAATATGTTTTGATATTTGCTCTAGTATGAATGGAAATGGAAAGTGCTTATTGAATTAAAGCATTCTAGTGTTATACATTCATGAGATCTAATGATATGAGATAAAGTTGTTTGTGGTGTTGTGATTAATAATGTAGTTAAACAAACCTTGTTTTGAAACGTTCCTAAAAATGAGGTTTTATTCAAAAATCATGACTTGGGGTTTTGGCGAAAAATGATTTTTGCTAAATCACTTCAATTATGCTTTCTAAGTATCATAATAGTTATACATTGCTATATCTTAGTTCTAATTGTGTGAAAATGATAAGAAAAGATAAAATCCCCAAATTATGTGATTTGATTAAAATCAAAACCCTAGATATGTAATTAAATAGAAAATAAGATGAAATCACTTACAATAGTTGATATAGATTGATGATTTGTTAATGATCTTGTAGATTGATTGCTCCAATTGCCTCCAATTATGATTTAGTTTGGAGGATTTGTGTGTTTTAGTTCATGGGTGCGCTTGTATAATAATAGTTGTGGTCCTAATTTGTTTAAAATCTGTTATTTACCTGCGATCTGAGACTCACGAATGTGGATCCGTGGTCCGCATGTGTACACAAATATGGACAGAGTTGATTTTTGAGCAAATTGAGATATGGTGTTATGTTTTTGGCAATTGGAATATGTTATATTTACTATTAGGAGTATGTGATATAATTTTCGGAGTCGACGTCCAAGTTTTGAGTGAACCGTGCAACTTGTCGTGAGTTTCCTGATGGAATTTCAACGTAGTCGATCCTACTAGGAGTGTGTTATCTTTTAGCATAATTTTGACCATTACTAATAACACAATCATTTATGAACATTTAGACTCAACAAAACATCGTCAACACAAGTGTGAGTTGCAATTCGATGATTGTTCTTTTTGTCATTTTCAATCGATTTCGTAATTTCATGTATTGACCATACATGTAGATTTTGAAAATATCTATGGTCATTTTATTGATATTTTCTTTATCTAATAAAATTCTAATCTCGATTATGTTCACGATTGGAAGTTTTGTAATTGGAACTTGTAATGAGAATTAACATCTTTTGAATAATGATTAATTACTTCATTAAATTTCCGCTTACGATTATTTTTGGGATGATGAAGGATCACTATCCATGATAAGTTCCATCATTCCTAATCCTAATCTTAAATAATTAAATACTTCACGTTTTAATGGTTTAGTAAATATATCGGCTATATTATCCTCGGATGCAACTTTCTCGATAGAAATATTGCCTTTTTAGACGTTATCACGTAGAAAGTGATGACGTATTTCTATATGTTTAGTTCTAGAGTGTTGTATGGGGTTTTTACTTAGATCAATAGCGCCTTTATTGTCACACATAATCAGAACGTCGTCGAGGCGTATGCCGTAGTCGATGAGAGCTTGTTTCATCAATAGTGCTTGTTGACATGCCTTCCCAGCGGAGACGTATTTGGCTTCGGTCGTAGAGATAGCAAGGGCCGTTTGTTTTTTAGCAAACCAAGATGTTAAACAACATTCCATGAATGTACAAACGCCACTAGTGCTTTTGCGATCAACGTAATCGCCGCGTGGTCGGGTCGGCATAAACTATAGTGTTCTTCTGGTTTCCTTTCGGATACATTATTCTAAGTGATTGTTCCTTATAAATTATACATAAATATTACGTCTTAACGGCTTCTAAATGGGTAGTCGTAGGAATTTCTTGGAAACGAGCACATAAGCAAACACTAAACATAATATCGGGCCTACTTGCAGTTAAATAAAGTAAACCACCAATCATACCTCGGTATTGCCTTTTCTATTGCCGACGGAGCAGAGAGAAAAAAAGATGACATTACATTATATATTAACCGTCGGATCAACCTAAAATTTAATCTAAGCCGTTTAAATTGGTGTTTGACTTTGACTAATTTATTTAGAGAAAAATGTGGTATATGAGGGATTTAATTGATTAAGATGATGATAACAAAACAACAAATTATTCCTATTTTCTTGGCTATATTAAACCCTCTTTCTTCATCTTTCATCCACACTACAATGCTTCATTTGTTGTTATTCAAATATATTGTAGAACACATAATTTACAAAACTATCAGACACAATTCTTATTTTGTATTTTTGCTAATTTTGAATGGTGTCTTTAGTAAATAATTTACATTCTTTCGCACAGTAATCAACAAAACTAGAAACACATGCTTTAGTTAATAAAGATATAAATATCATATAAGATTATTAATTAAAAGAAGCTATTACTCATGAAAGAAATTGATAAACATTGCTTTCAAACTTCAAGTTTAGTAAGATATGGTTTTTATTCGCTTTGTATTACTTTTTTGCATAAAAAATTATAAAAAATTTGATTTATTTTAGTATGTACTCAAAGTTTTTTATAAACTTTAGAAAGTAATAGAAATGATAAATTTGGTTATACTAAACTTTGAGTTTTTCAACACTTGATATAACATATTTACATGTTTTAAAAATGGAAGTTTTTTAAAATTTCTTATAAATAAGGTAAAAACATTAACTTATGAAACTATTAAGTCTTTTATTTCGAGTCTTAAAACATATATCAACTATTAAAGACAAAAACCACAATACGTGTAAATATTGATAAAAAAGGAATAAATTACGAAAATATCATTTCATAAAGTTTAGTGATTATGTTACGACTCTTTTATAAATCTATAACAATAATGAGCATTTCGTAAGACAATTGTATCTATACAGGGCCATCTGTAAATTATAGAAAGATCTTTTATAGAAAATTACATATCTATTTTCAAAATCACGTTAACCTAACTATAATTTTGAAATAATTTAATTCAATAATATGTTACAAAATGAGTGTTGTGTACAACACATTGTCACATGATATATAATCAAACATCTTTTTCTAAGGAGAGATGCTTTTGTGTAAAACATATGTTTAACATAAACTATATATACAATCTTAAAAAGGAAAAAAAAAACTAAAGTTCTCAATGTTGAATGTATGCAATTTTATAGAGATATTTAATTATTTTTTTATCCTAAGTAAAATTATAATCGCATATCTTTTAGTTAAAATATAAAAATGTATTTTGTCAATTTCAAATAATTTATATTGTAATTTTCTTAAGTTGTGTGTTATTTTATTCGTGTAACAATTAAATAGAGATCAAAGGAGTAGGCAAGTATACTTTTTCTTTTTTTTTAAAAACAAGAACTCGAGCAACGCATGAGTATTGCACTTAAGGTCTGCAAATGGAGTCTTTTAAGGAATGTAGCCAAATATACACACATATTTGTCTTTGGAGGAGTGGTTGATGAGGATGTAGTTAGTGAGCCCCAAGTTGATAAGGTTGATACTTTTAGTCTTTTATATGCAACTTTAAACATTTGTTTTCATTATTAAACTTCATGTTTACTTTGAACATCGTAATTGACTTACGCTGGCTACTTTTAACTCAAATCATGCACGTTCTACTTTGAACTTCGACTGATATGCTTACTTTGTTAGATTATGATCCTTTATTATATTTCTTTTGATATATAATATATGTTGTTTACAGATTCAGTATTAAGTTGACGTAAAAAACTGATTTATTTTTTACGCGTGACCCGCGCAACGCACGAGTATTACACTAGTTTAGAGCTATCCACGGAGTCGGCTTCATCGTCCTTGGTGAGCTTGATCTCCGTTGACATCGACGTCTTGGTTGGTTAGGAATCTTCCAACCCGAACTTTTTTAAGATCTCCTTGATGTACTTGGATTGATTGAAAAATATTCCATCTTCCATTTGTTTAATTTGAAGACCTAAAAAGAAGTTCAACTCTCCCATCATACTCATCTCAAACTCTTCTTATATGTTTTTCACAAAATCATCACACAAGTTTTGACTCGTGGAACCAAATATAATGGCATCGACATAAATTTGAACAATGATGATATGTGGCTTTGATTCTTAGTAAAAAGTGTGTTATCGACAATTCCCATTGAATACTCGTCTTTTATTAAAAATTCCTTTAGTCTATCATACCAAGCTTTGGGAGCTTGCTTAAGACCATACAAGGCCTTTTTAAGTTTATAAATATAGTTTGGTTTTTGAAAACTCATTGACCTAGAGGTTGAGCAACATAAACCTTTTCGTTTATAAAACCAGTTAGGAAAACACTTTTTACATCCATTTGATATAATTTAAAATCATTTGCCCAAGCAATTGCAAGAAGTATTCTAATAGACTCTAATCTAGCTACCGTAGCATATGTTTTATCATAATCTATTCCTTTTTGTTGATTATATCTTTGTGCTACTACTCTAGCCTTATTTCTAGATACTATACCGATTTTAACTAATTTATTTTTAAAGACCCATTTTGTTCCTATGACCGATTGACTCATAGGTAAAGGACTAATCCCAAACAGCATTAGCTCAATTGATTTAGTTCTTCTTGCATAGCTACAACCCCCCCCCCCCCCCTACTTTTATCTTTAATGCCTTTTGACATCTTTAAGGTTCTATAGTAGATATTAAAGCAAAAGAAATTACTATGATTTTGGGTTTGAGACCTTAAGGTTCTTTGGTTAAGATTTCCTATGACTTGATCTAGAGGATGATTCTTGGACTCCTTAATGTTAACGGTTTTGTCAACTTCTATCGAATCATCTTCTTCATTATTATTATTTACTACTTTGGTATTCTTTTTAATAGCTTCTTCTGCACCACAATCATCATCAACTAATGGTGATAATTTGGTAGGCGGAGGCTTTCATTGATGTCACGGTTGAGTGATTCTTCTACTGTAATGAATGTTTTTTAATACTACTATAAGCTTACTTATTTTAGAATACCCTTAGAATAACACCTTGTATGACTTAGGGCAAACTTAGTTAGATAGTCTTTGTATTCAAATTGAAGCACTTGCTTCAAAATACTTTAAAAATATTCTTAAGTGGGTTTCTACCTCTAATCTTTTTATAAGGGGTTTTTCCTAGTATTGGTCGAATTAATATTCTATTTAGTATGTAAGTTGACGTATCAACGGCATTACACCAAAACTTTTGTGGAATAGTTTGTTCGTTAAGCATAGTCCTAGACATCTCTTGTAAGGTCATTATCTTTTCTTTCTACTACCCCATTGATTATGGAGTCGTGGAGCGGAGTTAAGAGTATTGCTTCTGCATCTAAATAAGCTACGGTAATTGTACTTCATTATCAATTTCGACCATGATCGCTCTAATAGCTATTTATAGACTACCTAGTTGGTTTTGAATTTTTCCTAACTTAATATTCAAATTTCTCAAAAGCTTCATTTTTAGTCTTTAGATATTTAGTCCATGTACACCTAGAATAATCATCTACTACAAACTTAAGGTGTATAGATTACCTCCATAGCTTTTAATTGTCGATGGACCAAATAAGTCCATATGTAATAATTCTAAACATCTTTTAGTGGAAACCATATTTTTAGCTTTATGACTTGCATGAGCTTGCTCCTAATTTTGCAAGCATCTAAAATGTTGTCATATTTGAGCTTTAGGTTAAGTTTCTACTATATTCTTTAGATGACAACGATTGAATTAAACGCATATTTGTCTTGACCAAGTCTTTATGCTATAGTAGAACTTTCTCTTCCGTGGCGAGACATAATTTGTCTTGAGACTTATTTCCTAATTTCATTACGTATAAACCATTTTTCCTAATCTCATTTCCTATGATTTTACCATCTTTAATTATTTCACTACCTTCTTAGTGAATAAGACTTGAACTGTGTCACAAATTTGACAACACTAAGTAGTTAAATGCTAAGTGATCTACGTATTTTATTATTCGAATATAGTAGTAGAGTTCATTATAGATCGTACTTTTTGCCTATGATCTTTCCTTTTAAGTTACTTCCAAAAACAACATTACCTCCGTCATATGCTTTGTAGGTAGAGAATAAACTCTTGTTACCGGTCATATGTTTGGAGCAACCACTATCTTTGATCCACTCATCCGGTTCCAAGCATGTTCTCAAGCATACCCGTTTCAACAAAAACAAATTCAATTGTTTGGTCCCTAATATCTCATGGGTTCGAAAATGTTAGTGTTGTACATCCCTTGCATTTGTTGCAATTGATTAGGATATTGAAATGGGAAACAATTTCCCATATGTACAAAGCCTTGATTTTGTTGATTGTTCTAATTCATAGGGTAAAAGTTTTGATGAATTGGTCGTCTAGAGTTTCTTCTAGATTGAGGTGTGTTGTATCTTGGTTGAGAAGGAATGTTCTTTTTAGGTGGAGGTGTTTTTGATCTAGACTCGGTTTTGACATAACCTATGCCACTTTTAGGTGATGGTTTTAAAGACGGTTTCTTTGACTCATCAATGCTATTATGTATTAGTTTCTTCCTAGTAATAATAAAATCTGATCTAGAAGACATAGGTGGACTATAAACGTGTTCTGTCACTTTTTCGCCATAGAAGCGACTCACGGATCTAGGTAAGGTGGATCCGTCCGTCCCCTTTTCAGTGGACGATCCAATGAAACTGATGGTTTTAGTTCCGCTTGTTGACAATTTATCGCTATCAAATCCTAGACCTATTTTGCAATTAGGTGACTTTTAATTGTTTAACATTTCTCTTAGTGAATTAGCACTTATATCAAATTAAACAAATTTAACTTGAGTTTCTTTAAGTTTGGCGTTTTCCAATTTAATTTCATCACATGACTTACACGCAATCTTAATTTCTTTACTTCTCTCAAGTTTCTTAATTTTCTCGTTCAATTCTAAAATTTCTTTTTCTAAAAGATTTGTTTTAGTTTTCAAAATTTTATTCTTGTTAATGATTTTTAAGCTAATTTCACATAAGCCATCGTATTCTATTTGCATACAATCATTATCAAGAGAAGATGCATTATCACTATAATGAGAAGAGTTAAGAGTTACCTCATTCGACGATTGAGCCATGAGACAAGTTTCATCGTTGGTTTTGTCTTCGGCGTCATTTTCGCTATCGCTCCAAGAACCTCCAATGAAGGCCTTTTGATCTTTGTTGCGAGATGGTTTTGGACAATCGCCAATGAGATGATTTGGATCACCGCATCTAAAACATTTCCGGTCACTCTTTCCTTTCTTCTCATCTCTTTGTCGGAATGACTTCTTTTCTTCTCTTGGTTGCCTAACAAATTTACCCTTTCTTCTAAAGAACTTTTTAAAGTTCCTTACGGCCATAGCATATTCTTCGTCATCGCTTCCGGATGTCGAAGTTTCATCATCACTAGACTCTTTCTTAGCTTTCAAGGCAATGGACTTAACTCTTTCCTTTTTGCCTCTATAAATTTCAGAATCCTTTTCCATGACTACTTCATGTACTTTTAGATTGCCGATAAGCTCGTCTAGAGCTAGTGATGACAAATCTTTTGATTCTTCAATCGCCGTGACCTTTGCTCTCCATTTAGGATGTAGAGCCCTAAGAAACTTCCTAACATAGTTCATGCAGAGTAACATTCATTAGGAGCTTTAAGAACTATGTGATTAATAAGTGTTAAATCTAGCAAACCGCTATCAATAATTCTTCTTCAAGGATAATAAATTGTGTCATAATTGATGGAACAAAAGATCAAAAATTTTATTATCCTTTACTTGGCTATTACCTTGATGTGTGATTAACAACGATTGCCAAATATCTTTAGCCGTTTTACACATAAAAATTCTTTCGTATTCCTTTTTAGGTAAAGCATTATAAAGAACCATTTTAGCTTTATTATTTTTAGCAAGTTTCTTTTTAAGATCATCGGATTGTTCTTCAAAAGGAACAACCTCTAAAATTTAGGTAACTTCGTTTTTGGTAAGCGGTGAAAAATCACCATTCAAGATACTATGCCAAAGATCTAAATCTTTTGCTTTCACATAAGTTTCAAATATATTTTCCAATAAATAAAATGATCACTTTCAAAAAGAGGTGGTCTTTGCATAGATTGCCCTTCTAGATATTTATCCGAATCCATAGATCGATTCAAGCTTTAATGTACAATATATGTTAAAGATCTTGGGTGACCTTGGCTTTTGATACCAATTGTGGAAACTAGAAGGAGGGTTGAATAGTTTTTACTATTTTAAAATTAAAACTTAGATTGTCGACTTATGTGAATTCAAGAGATATACACAAGTGTATATGATAGCGATGCAATAAGTAAGTAACTAATCTATGAAATATAAACAAGTAAAGATAAGAAAGATCAAATCGATGACATAATGATTTATAGTGGTTCGGCTACGAAGCTCCTTTTTGCCCTACTCCACTCCCCAAGTACCCAACTTGAGAGTTATCTTCACTATGTCAACAAGCTCCCTTTAGGCGGAGAAAACCGTACACGTCGCTTACACTTTTTCCGATACTAAGCTAAATACCGAGTTCTACTTCGAGATAGAACCAATCTAACACACTATGTATTTTGTGGCCTAAATACTAACCTATCATACACATATGATACACACAACACACAACACAAGATATACAAGATGGATGATTATCACAAATGTAACTAAACTATTAACACTTGAAGCTTGACGTCTTCTTGAGTGTTCTTCACTAAAGAGTGGAATGAGTTGATCACTTGTAATGGATTATGTAACAAGTATAATGATCAAAGAATATAAAAGATGAAAGATGTATGTGAAAAATATTTTACAAAAGTTGTCTAAAATGAAGACTTAAGGTTGTTATTTATAGGCAAACCTTTAAAATTCAAATGTTGGCCCAAAAATAGTGGAACGTATGCGACCTAGACGGATCCACCACAACACCATGGATTCGTGCCTTGTTATGGTGGATCCGTCCGAGGATCTGGGACAACATTTGTCATTTTATGATTAACCCCAAATCTATACAAAATATTATTTTGTACTTATTAAAACTAGTTTAATAGATTCTTTTAGAACAAAATATTTCTTATCATGAATAAAGAAATATTTTCTAGATTTTAGAAGATTTAGAAAGATTGTTTCCACTTATGGTTAATCTTATTTTGTCTTACATGATTAATATAACTAGCTTATAATTAATCATGTGTTAACTTAAATCATTTGATTAGAAAAGGTTTATACAAATGATAATATTTTTCTTTGATCATTAACTATGTATAATAATGCCATATTCATACCTTAAGCGATTAGTCGGCGTCAAGTAAACTTTTGACTAAATAACTTGTTTACGTAAACTTTTACATAGTATGACATTATATTTGTTATTATCAAAACATAAAGATCATTAAATATAAATATCGTTTTTACGCGAATATTTGTATTAACATATATAACTTGTAAAATGTGATCTTAATGACTCTAGTGCGGCTTCTTCCTCGTATGTGCTAAACATTTTTAAATATCGATGAACATATGCTGGGGGGCAATTTTGAAAGTTAAAAACCATCAAGGTACTAAATGTTTTGATTTATATCACAATGTACCTTGATCGATGTTTTCAAATGGTTTTAAGGTTGAGAAAAATACCAAAAGACCAACCATGTACTTAATCTATTGGAGTTATAAGGTGGTTAGGTATAGGAGTTCGTTCCCACGATCCAGCCATACCCGGAGGGATCTACCCAGGGATATTCCGTTAGATAGAATAGAAGTCCTTGGGTATGATTAAAAGGAGAAAAAGTAAGAAAAGGAAAAAATGCAAACTAAGACATAGCTAACGATGGAATAAACCTAACAAGGTGTTAGTGATGAAGTCTTGGTAAGCATTGAAGAGGTTAAAGAAATCATCCATAAATCTCACTAGGACACTATTCCAATATATTTGTTTTTCATACATTGTGAAAACAAGTAAAATATTAAGAGTCCTACGCATTATCCTTGTGGTATTGCCAGAACATCATAGTGATACAAAAGTATTCACGATGATGATGGAAATCCTTCCAGAGCCAACATCAAACAAGCTCTGCGGTAGGTGACTTGTGAGATCCTATATGGATCAAACTTGTACCACTTGACATCGATTCGGTCCAGACTATGAATTGACGGTTGACGAATTTTGAAATGCCACGAAATACTGCCGATTTTGTTTGTGAGTGTGGGTTATGGAAAACCTAAATTGCCTGGTATGTGTGCTTGACTTATTCACTTATTGAAATGTGACATCCGTCCATTTTGAGGTCAGTAACCGAAATCAAACATATGATAATTGACTCTTTTGATTATTTGTGGAGTCACTTTTATTTGGGCCATAGCTATTTTTAAGCATCTTAATCTTGTTTTATTAGAACCCAGTTACCGTCGCACCTTTTACCTAACGATCCTAGTTAATGGTCCTAACGACCAATGATATGCTCAAATAACATTATAACAATGTCAAAACACATGGAAAACATAAGTCATTCACTTTTGTGCACGTTAGGGTCAATCACTTTTCAATAACTTGCAAGTTTTCCCGTAAAACGTGATATTTTGTAAATTTTTACGATTTTGCACTACGCGTTCTATTAACGGACTTAAAACACTTTCAATATGACCAAAGTTTATAAATTCACGTCTTAAACCAACATTATTTAATCACATTTTTAAATTTAAAACTCACAACTCAACTTACACATTATACACAAAACTATACCTTTTTACACAAAAGCTTATACATTTAACATACAAAATATTACCTACACTTAATATACACACACACAATAATAATAAATACAAAAATTTAGTATATTAGCCCTCCTTGAGACCCCAAAAATGTGACATACACTCCTATATCAACCAATAGGAGTGTTTGCTTCCTTTTTACATCCCATGATTCTTACACTTCCAAGGTTCATTACTACCCTTCTATTTTCGCTTCTAATACTTCTCCTCGTCTATCTCACACACTTTCCTCTCATCATTCTCTTACTAAAAACACAGAAAACTCTCCTCCTCCACCTCCTTAAGTCGTCCACCACATCACCACCATCAACCACCACTTGAAATCTTGATAAAAACACAAGAATCATACTCAAAAATGCTTGTTTTATCATCCTTAACAAGCTTCTTGGTTCGTTTTGCTTTCAAGGCATCATCTTGGTGAGATGAATCATCTTAGCTTCATATTCATCCTATCATTTTCATGGTACTCTCATAAGTGAGGTAAGGGTACAAGACGGCTTGCGCCTATTTTGTACCCGAAAAGTGTATATTTTGGCTCAAAACACATGTTCATAATCTATAAAATAAATTAGCTACTGGATAAGTAGTATTATGAGACTCTTAAAATGATGATATAATGGTTATAGGATTTGTTTGGGTGGTTTGGGGATTTGGATGATAAAACTAATCACAAAAATGTTCATAAAACCATGATTTATAGCTAGATCGGGTGTAAACTTGTACACGCAATGGTTTAAAAATATTGTAAGGTACCTACTGATTTTTATTTATAAAAAGGATGTTTACATATTTAAAAAATGAATCAAGAGTGTTTATGTGGTCATTTTGCATTTTGGTTAGTGGTTTGACTTAATTAAGTCAAAGCTAATTTTCAAACAGAGCCCCTAATTTATTTTTGGGTCCATATTGATTGAGAATATAAGTTGATGATCAATAAACATTTTGAATATGAATAAAGAAGCCTAGAATCAAGTAATATTGAGTCAAGTTTCCAGAAATAAAAGCCCTTTTTTTTATAAAAACATGAGAATCGTTTGGTTTAGTAAAAAGTGCAAAATGGGAAAGGTGTCAAACTAGCCCGAAAATCATCTTCAAACTGCCCGAAAATCTCTTTTCAACCCTTGTACTAAAATGATCATAAATCATAAACCATGATGAATCTATCATTGAAACTGATATAGGAGACACTTGTATGGGTTATTTAGAGTGTCCCATTATCCTAACTCATATAACCTTGATTTAGACCCTCTAATCATTAAAATACTTTGGTATGTCTAGATTTGGCCATTTTTGGAGTCGGGTATAAGTAGTCTAGTATAAGTCCTTAATAATTTTTGGGAAAATTCATGGACACACCTGAAACATGGAATTTTGACCTGGAGAAGTAGCTTAACCTGAAGCATTGGTTAACTTGGTCAAATGAATACTTAAAGTGCCAGGAAATTTGGGTCAAATTGTTGTAATTGCATTTTGATAAAAGTGACTTTGGAAACAAATGTGAATACAAGGCATAACAAATGAACCTTAATATTTTCCAAGAATATTGTATAGGATCTAATTTGGTATATTTACTTTCCTTAGGTTGTGAATAGAAGGGTGCGCGTTTGTTTGGGTTGCCTACTTGTGTGATTTGTCGTGAAGTCATCGATTGTTCTAACTTTTGAGGTGAGTTTCTCACATCCCCTTTTTCATACATGTTTTAAATGTTTTGGGGTGGAAAGCATGATGTGTCATTTTTATACTCGTACATTGAAGTAATTGATCTTTTGACCACATTTGAACTTGAACTTGTTTTGAACGTATAGAACTTGATTTGAACTTGTTGAACTTTAGAAACGTGTTGAACTTGAACTTGGCATGTATGTTGTTGTATGCTTGGAACCCGCCACTACTTTTAACTCACTATCCCCCTCATCGGGATTGAGACGTTAGTACTTATGGATAGCGTTATTAGGAGATAAGCCCTATCCTCACTCCCCGCACAAGGTGCATAGTACTAAGTTGTTTTGTGCCACACAATACAACTAGAACTGATTATAGATGTTTGGAACATTTTAGTCTGAATACTTAAATAGTGCCTCGCATACACCCTAAGCATACATATACCATTATTTGTGTTACTTTACTGTTGGGGTAACGGGAACGTCTTTGGAAACTGAGTCGTTTTAGACTCTTCGACTGGTTTACAACTGATATCGATTTGGACAACTGTTTAGACATCTACTCTTTTATAAAACATAATATTTTGTGTACATAATCCAGAAGCTCACCAACTATTTTGATAGTGTTGACCGTTTTCATATCATGCTTTTCAGGTACATACGTAAGGTGGAAAACTAGTGCATTACAATTTGAGACATGTTTCAAGATGTCTATTCTCTTCAGTTATTGTTATTTGACTTTTTAAACTTGTACTTAGAATTGTTGTAATTCGATAATTTTTCTTTTATATCTAATTCATGCATGTTGTTTATTCTTCACTCTGTTTGATTTTATTAATATGTTACAAACACCTCGCGGTTCCGCCTTGGTGGGGTGTGACAGATTGGTATCAGAGCCTAAGGTTATAGAGAACGCCGGTTTTTCAAAATAAAAATCCGAACTATAAGCAAAATGATTTTCTTTTCTAAAAACACTGAACATGAAACGAGTTGACTACATCCGAGTTAGGTTGCCATCATAACCAAAATTAGAACATAACTTGATCAACAGTCTAATTCAGGGAATAATTCATGCAACACGAGTTAAGTCATTATTTAAATATAACTTTAAAAATCGACTTTCCACTTAGTACTGATAAAGCTACCATAATTATGTGCACCGTACAATGCCATTTGCTTTTAGATGTCCACTCTTGATTTTTAGACAATCATGCATATTGATTGATCATTTTATGTTCTGGAGTTTGCTTTCCACATTAGTTACTGTCATTATATGTCACACTGTTCTAACACTTTTAACTAGACACGTTATAGTCACAATATGTCCTATAGATCGTCTTCGCGCGCTAATGATTTCGCGAGTGAGTCTCGACGTACACCTAAATACTTTTTGTACCTTTACCCTGCATACGACCTTGAGGGGGACTCGTTGATAGAATCCGAGTAAGAACTCAAGGCGAGCAGCAGATGAACTACGTATGCACGACATGTAGAGACGTTCGTTCTTTCACTATTAGAGCTACGTCGACCTATATTTTGGTCACATCTCTGTTTTATTTCGTCATGCTATTAAGCCAACTGTTTTGGCTTTTAATATAAGCATTATTTGCTTGTTCGCAAACACCGTGTTTAGTGATTCAAGATTTTGTTTCTACGCGATCCCAAAGTTGAGTCAATTTTTCAAAAACATTGGGCCTTTTACCAACTTCTACCTTGATTTCATGATAGTTCTTGTTTGATGAGTTGTGAAATTATGCTTCAAGTTGCTATATGGCTTAAGACCTTTGAAGAATTCACTCGAGGATGGGTGAGGTTTGGATTCAAACGACGTGGATGCAATGCGACTATAGAGAGACTAGGGCTGGAAGGAGGAATGTGCGATGTTTTGTCCTTACCCTACCAAATTCCTTTCTGGTTTAGTTGTTGGCAGTTATACCAATGAGGGTGTACTAGTGTAGCCTACCCGCACGGTTAATTTCATGCTCTTTCGGATTACTGATTGTGTAGTTCCTCTTTATTATGATATAATAAACCATTTGGATCGGTTGTGTAGATCAAGTGTCAAAAAATTGATTGATGTCATTATCGTTATCTTTTGGAAGAATTTTTGTAAAATGTTATCTGATTTCTTAGGTTTTATTTATATAACGAACAAAACGGTAAACTTTTACAATGCTTAACTGAAAAATTATCTATTGATCTATTTTCGTGGCAACCAATTTAATATATATTTTAGAAATTTTGAAAATATATTTATTAAATATTATTAATTTGTGAGATAAAATATAGATAATCTTTATATAAAACTTGCTTGTCACCTAAATATGTATACCACTAAATTTTGGTTAAATACTAAACATGGTTAATTTAAAATGGTATAGTACATCTATATATGTGTGATTATTCATTTAAACATTTCTTTCAAAAGTGCTATATTCAACCTTAATTGAGTTGAACATTTCTAAACATGTTCATTCTATAACTATAATTCTGTGAATATGTATAAACAGGCTGAAGGTATGGTTTGTAAAGTTCTAATAAATTGAATTTTTATGTTAATTTGTAGAATTATGTCGGGAAGAAGCACACGTAGCAACACTGCCAACAACACCAACCCTCTCAACAAAACAACAGATAAAGTGACTCGACAACTTAACACCACATTGCCGAATATGCTAACTCAATTTGTTCAAGCCCTCGGAGGAAACTGAGCAAATCAAAAAGAGGTCGCACAAAGCTGCAGTATCAAGACATTCAGGGCTTCTGATGCCAAGGAATTCTTCGGCATAGAAGGTGCAGTTGGTTTACTAACCTGGTTTGAAAGCATTGAGTTTGTGCTCCATATAACTAAGTGCCCCGCAGAGAGCCAAGTCGAATTCACGTCTAGTATGCTGCAAGGCCGCGCATTAACTTGGTGGAATACCCTTGTTCAAACTCAAGGACGGGCGGCTGCTATAGCCCATCCTTAGGAAGATTTTAAGAAGCTGCTGATGGAGGAATATTGTCATGATGATGAAATTCAAAAGCTTGAAATAGAATTCTAGAGTCATAAGATGGTTTGGTAAATTTTGATAGGTATACGGCTAGATTTCATGATTTGGCAAGGTTGGTGCCACACATGGTTACCCTAGAGAACCAGCGTGTCAATCGCTACATTCGGGGTCTGGCTCCCGAGATCAAGGCACATGTTACTTCATCAAAACCTACTACTATTCAGAGTGTTGTTAGTATGGCCAAGCATTTGACCACCGATGCTATTAAGGATGGGATTTTTAAGAAAAATGAAAATGCTAGAAACAAGAAGAGGTCGAACGATCAGAACAAGAATCGAGGAAGGGATAATAGGAACAAAAGACAAAGAACTAGAAAGAACTTTGCTATGACTGCTCTGGAGCAAGGTTAAGGGCAACGTTAGTATGCTGGTGAACATCCGAAGTTTGCAAAATGCAACTTCCATCATTCTGGTTACTGCCCTATTTGTGGTCGATGTAACCAAGTGGGCCACTTTACCTGATACTACATGGGTAGAGCTACTAATGGAAGACCAAGACTGTTAATAATAAGATACACTAACTAGAGAGATCCAGAGGTCGAGGAGGATAAAACAAGTAAGTAGCCATTATTAGATTAATAGAGAGAGAAAAGAAAGATGTGTGTGTTTTCTAGAGAGAGAAACACCACACAGTTATGAGATACAAAATGAATTCTCATCCCTTCATGGAAGTTTGGAGGGGGTATTTATAGTCCAAACACAACTAAACTATACTATAATTTTATTATAGTAGTTGGCCCGTAGGGACTTACGCCGTAGTTTTTTTTATATGGCAGATATTTATGTTATGAAGAACTACGGCGTAAGTTGGTCGATATAACTATCCATAGTTAGTATTTGCTAATAAAGGAAAAGCGCGGTTGGAAAAAACTAAGGCGTAGTTGGAACATATACGCAATAGTTTATGACTTAACACAGAGACTAAATGTCACACTCCTTAATAATGTTTCAAGGATTATATTTAATTCGGCAAAGACGGTGAGGGAGAAAAATTGTCAAAATCTCAAAGTGATATTATACTATATATAATGATGGAAAAGAACATATTGGGGAATAATCCATTCTTTTGTGTTCTGGGCGACGAAACAACAAAAAAGGATTCGCCCCTTTTTGGTCGAACTACGACAGAAAGACAAGCAGCCTGCTAAGGTGCTTGATTCGATACGGGGATAAGACACGATGCTCATCAACATAGTTCTGTTCTATTATCAATGTTTATGTTCTTAACTACTTTCATTGTGATCATGATTATGATTGTATGAACATAATTTTTGGCTAATCATTCTATGTGTTACTATTGTTATCATTGTGAATTAATTTGTATTTGTTCTATTTGGATATCTACTTGGTTGTCATACTTTGATCATAAGTGTGGGATAATACTTTTTAGAGACCACTAATAGGTATTTAGATGCCAAATATTTTATTCACTTACCATGACCAGTAGGACAAAATATCGGTTATTGTGACCAACGGACTGAGATTTCACGATTATAAGTTAGGATAAGATGACAATTCGATCCTAGCCTTTCCCAACTAGTAGAATAAATTGAATCATTACGTTAGTTAAGAAGTAACCAGGATAATACTTTCTTCCCTTCAATTGTATTAGACTATTTCAATTAAGTTCTTATTTCCTAAATTTAAAAGTGATAATTTTAATTGCTTTCAAGTTTATAAGTAAATTACCACAAGTTAAAACACCAACACATAGCTCTTTGGTTCGACCTCGGACTATCCATAGTACACTGCACGGAAGAGAAAAGAAGTGGATAAGTCTAACTTTCCCCAATGTAGAAAATCTTTATGAAAATGTGCTCGACCAAAGGAGGTAAAAGAAAAGTTTCTCTCGAGACAACTTAATTATGGTGACTTTCTCGGGTGACTCTAGTAAACCACCCGTGGTTTAGCCGATTATGCGACAATTTCAACGCAGAGGAAAATTTCATTGTTAAAGGATGTCGTCCAAAACAAGAAGAACAAGTTTTTCAAGTATGTTACGCACTACTTATTGGGACGACCCTATTTTTTCAAAATATGTGCGGATCAATGAACCCGGCGGTGTGTTGCAGGCCAAGAAGCTGTTGACATCCTCATAGCTTGCCATAGTGGACCCACCGGGGGACATTACGGTGCCAACTACACCGCCAAAAAGGTTTTTGACTCAAGATTTTATTGGCCCATGATTTACAAAGATTCCCATGACTTGGTCACACCTAATATAGAAATAAAAAGAAAATAAAGAAGACAAAAAAAAAGTGATGTGACACTTGTCAGCGTCAAGAAAAATTTTCCAATGTGATGAAATAGCCTCAAAACATCATCCAAGTTTGCGAAATCTTTGACTGTGGGGCATCGATTTCATGGGGTCATTCTCGTCTTCACGAGGGAACAAATATATACTCGTGGCGGTCGACTACTTGTCAAAATGGGTTGAAGCAAAAGCGCTCCCCACCAACGACGCCCGAGTCGTTTGCAAATTTTTTAAATCTCACTTCGCCCAGATCGGTGCCCTGCTCGTAGCTATCTAAGAGATCGTTGGCAACCATTTTTGCAAAGACCATTGCAAAAGGTCATGCTTAAATACTGAGTTACTCATCGTCTCTCCACCGCGTATCACCCACAAACAAGTGGGCAAGTTGAGGTATCCAATCGTGGTTTGAAACGAATTCTTGAAAGGACCGTAGGCGAAAACCGTGCCTCTTGGTCGGATAAACTAGATGATGCACTTTGGGCCTTCCGTACAGCTTACAAAACACCCATCGGGTACGTACTCCATAACAACGTCGAGTTACGGAAAAGGCATGTTCACATACTGATCGACGAGATCGAAGTCAGTAAAGCCACTGGGCCTAAGCCATGCAACTTGACTTGAGGGCCGCGGGTTGATCACCGTAAAGTTTAAACTCAATGAACCAAAAACAACTTTGTGATCATGCCTCTGATAACTCTTAGAATCTATTAAAGAGCAAACAAGAGGATCCATGAATCAAAAGATCAAAAAACCGGCATGTTTCAACGTCGGTGCTCAGTCCCCTCATTAACTCTCTATTGAAGATTGTTCTCTCGGGCAAGTAAAATGCCCTTGTCTGGAACCCATCAGACCATCACCCAAGTCGTATTCCATAATGGCACAATTTGAAGTTATCTCAAAACTCCGGGCCAAATAAACTTCAGGTGAACGTTCAGAGAACTAAGCACTACTTTGAAGGGGACGCCCCATAAGATGGTTCCGCGGACTCCCAAACCTTCCCCAAGGACAAAATGAAAACGGGGATTGTCTAGCATAGTGACCCTAACAAGCGCTTCCGTGGAGGCAACCCCATGCTATTGTCATTTTTCATTTTATCTTATTTCTCTATTGTGATGTCTGATAAGGCTTGTACCTTCCGATTCTTGTTTGTTTTACTTGTGAATTTTTGTAGGATAGACCAAGAAATTTTCTGAAGACCTCGTGATCGGATGTTTAGTCCGGACCACTCGAGCTTACTAGCCTTTCTTGCAATTATTTTGGCGAAAATCTGATATCCTAGATTATTATCAACTAACATTTATCTTTTAGCATACTTGATAAGATGCTTAAGGATTTTGTGGATCCTTACTACCCTGCTCGGATTATGCATTCGACATTTGTGAAGTTCTAGTATGGGGTTATAAGCTAGCATTAGGAAACATTGATGACAATGTTTGAGTTTTAGTATGGGGGTTAGTATAACCTTCGATAATGATCTTACCTACCTTTGCCCGTATTTATCACGTACCTAACCGTTTTCCTCCACAAACAATTTTAAAAATGAAAAAAATTTAAAAATTTCTCTAAAAATAAAATAAGTGTTTCGTCACAAGTTATAACTTTCCTACTTGTAGAATTAGAATAAATTTTGACCCTGACACGAGCGTTTTGAGCTCTAGCTTGTTCCTTAACTTTTTAGGCTAAGCATTAGCGAAGATTTCGCGAAAGAACGAATAATGATAGCAGTATGATTATGATTTTGGATGCTAAACAAGGACTTAATGATGAAAATCGTAAAGAGCGTCATGAATTAATTTTTGGCTTTTTCTCCCAAAGTCTACTTAAACCGGACTAACATACGTGCTATTTTGGAGATTAAAACTTAAGATCAGCAATTTTTAATGTTAAAAAATAGGGCAAAAAATTTAATCTTTTCAAACTTATACTTGAATTTTTCAAAAAGAAGTCTTCACTATATAAAGAGATAAAATAAATAAAATAATGAAATAATGAAAAATAAAAAATAATATAATAATAATTAAATGAAAAAATTGTGGCATGATAAAAGTTTACTACCCCTCTTGCCGGCTCACAACCGATGTGGTAGTTCTTCTAAAGAAAGGCCCATAGTAAGAATAAAATCTTAGTACAGATAAAATGGTTTGCTTCATCTTTGCAGGCTCACAACCGATGTTTGCAAGCCGTTCTAAAATGGACGAGGTTACAATTAGAAAACATTGTATATTTAAAATAAGTGAAATTAATAAATAGATCTCTGTTTTTGTTAAATTTAAATATGGGCCCCCCCCCTATTTTTTTTTTTTTTTTGAACTATGACTATTTCGTTTTATGTTTTTAAATAAGCTATGTATGGATATGGAAACTTCGAGTTTTGTGAAACCTAAAGTTTTTTCCGTGAGTCCGATACAGTCTCTGTGGGGTGTTCAAAAGCCTGGTCACTTAGCCGCAATGTGGATTGCCGAGACTAAAGTCGCTACATGGATGATCTCGCCTCAAAAAACTCATTATACTCACGGTTTGAACGTGAAACATAGAATTTTTTGCAAAATATTTGATCCACGGTTGAAATTCAAATAGCACAACTCACCTAACATATAACAAAGGTACCGGGAGTGAAAAGTTTACAAGTTTACAAATAATGAATAGTGTTATCATCTTTACGATATTAACCTGTGATTATCGTTTTAAACAAAAATAACAAAAGTCTTGGGTTAGGGAGTCGAAAAAAGGTCGGGGACGACGATGAATTTATCCTTTTTTGGCGGGCAATTCATGGATCGAAATGCATCTTGTTCTATGATCCCTAACCGGTCAATGGAAAATAATCGAAAGGTCTGAATATTCTGATAATATTAAGCGCAAAATAGAAAAGTTTTTGAAAATAGGGGAGAAAAATTTGGGAGTGAGGGATTTTAAAGAGCAAAAGGCTTTGTGATTTCTGTGGTTCTTAACGGATCTCATCCACAAAATTCCTTTGCAACGTTTCCAAAGATTAGATTATAGTGGTGAGGTTTTATGAGGTATTTGGTTTTAATATCATGGAGACAATATTGCTTGAGGGCAACGACAATCACATAGTTTGTGGGGATTTTTGGATAGGAGAAATCACATATCCTATTCTAACTCTCGGAAAAATGGCCTTGAAAAGAGAACAAATTTTGGCCAAAAATAATGCTTGTATATAGGGTTGGATGCTTGTTGTGACCAATTGTGATTGTTTAGGTATGGATATTACAAAAATCCAAGAAAACGGTCAAAACCGGATAAACACGAAACGGAACACGGTAACGGATAAAGTGTACAGAGTAGAATATTATCTAGCGAAAAAAACTAGCCAACCGTTTAGTAGACCAATCAATAAAGTACTAATCAAACAATAATGAAATTCAACTCACAAGAATTTTGTTAAAAACGGCTCAACTATCATCTTATAACCGGCCCAATGACTTTGTATCATAGTCCGTCTGGCATAAACCTCACCAGCCCAACATCCAACCAATAAATCTTGGCCCACGATTGTGTGATAAGTTCCATGTCCATCAAGAATTTATACACGGCCCACATCAAATTTGCTATTACCCGGTCCAAGAAATTTTGGTAGTACTAGCCCATGTCTAAATTTTAAGAATCCCTAATAATTTGGGTATAAAGCATAGCAACCCTAACAATCACTAACCCTAATCCACATAACCAAAAAAAATGCAGTCAACATTCCATCTCTCCAAAACTAAATCGGCTCCCATCTTTATCCAACTCCACCAAAAGCAGTAACATATCAAATAGTCAAACCCATGACTCATTCGACCATGACACACCCCATGAGTCTTCAATTAATTTGTCATAACAAAACAAGTGTACACCCTCACAATTGATTCTGTTGCATTCACGAAGAACATATGAGACTTTCGACTTGAGTGTTTGATATGTGTTTCATTTAATCGAAACAAGGAAACTCTATAACACAAGTTGTTATAAGATTTTCTTTAACTTCGAATATTAAAAGGGTTTATACCCTTGAAAGATCGATGATGAAATTGTGTTTAGTCGAAAAAATCTGTTGGTGACAAATAAACACACAATCTGAGATTGACTTTTCATTTCATTTTGTTTTGAGTCAATGAGAGTTGGAGGAGATGGAGATAGGATTATTGACGACGGGATAGGTTAGATTGAGTTGGATTTGATGGATTATTGTGAAGGCTGATGATGTTGTTAAGGTACATGACTCAGTCAGAGTTGACCCGGTCAACTCGGTAAATACCGAGTTGACACGGTTGGGTTTATTTCGGGTCACAAATGACATTACTCGTTCGGTTCACCCATGTTTAAACTCGTTCGGTCCATAAAAGATTTTCACTCGTTCGGTCTAGCAAAAAACCACTCGTTCGATTGCTTAAAGATTGAGCTCGTTCGGTACAACTAGTTCGATCCTCTCGTTCGGATCAACTAGTTCGATCGATGGCTAGTTCGATCGATGGCTAGTTCGATCCTTGGCTTGTTCGATCGATGGCTAGTTCGATCGTTGCTAGTTCGAACTTTTGCTAGTTCGATCCTATGCTGGTTTGATACTCTTGCTAGTTCGATCCTTGGCTTGTTCGATCGATAGCTAGTTCGATCGTTGCTAGTTCGAACTTTTGCTAGTTCGAACCTATGCTGGTTTGATACTCTTGCTAGTTCGATCCTTGGCTTGTTCGATCGTTTGTTGGTGCACTCGTTCGGTTGTATGACAACATCACTCGTCTCCTTGTTCTTGTACACACTTTGGACCACAAACCAAACTTAAAAATAAGCTGTTTATAAGCTTGTAAAAAAAACTATGAGACAAAAAAATGAAAAGGTGATGAAGATGTGGAGAATAAATGGACCCAAAAAAAAACAAAAAAAACACTGTTAACAGTTATATGACAATAGAGAGAAAATTCGAGTACTGTTTGACAAAACAACAAAAAACGACAACAAGATAAGCCTAAAATAATGTTTAATACGACATCAACAAAAAAAACAAAACACCCACGGTTAGCTCATGTACCAATTGACAAGGATATGTGAGAAATCACATATCCTTTTTATACCAAAAATAGCCCTAAAATGAACAAATTGTGCAAATTATGCTTGTATATTGCTTGTTTTGTCATTTGTGATGTGTAGGTACGGATATTGCAAAAATCACAAGAAAACGGTTAAAACCGGACAAACACGAACACGGGAACGGATAGAGTGCACAAGAGCCAGAAAGTTTCTAGCAAAGGTCAACAAAGTCAACCTCGGTCAACCCTTTGTCAACCCACTAAAAGACAAAACCCTTAAATCCCCAAAATAGCCCCTATTGTTTAACATATTACAAAAATGGACCTTGAATGACTAACATCGTAAGTCCTTTTAATATAAAAGGCTAACGGTTGTTATCTTTTTAATTATAACCCGAAACCCTTTTACCCAGCCCATGATATTAACCCAAGCCCATTTTCCTTTTATAAATAAAAGGCCAGGTCAAAACTCACGTTTAAACCCGGGTCAAACACAAATCGTATAAGAATTGGGGGGCGGGAAAGGAAAGAACTGTTCATCCTTCTCCCCCAATTCACTCATGCGTCAAATCAAAAGGGTAAAAATCACTTCCGAGCTCATCCAACGTGGCCACAAGAGATTCGAGTACCAAGTAAATGACTCAGCACAAAAGACGTCATCAACAGTCTTTGATTGGTTAATTTAGTCAAGAAATGACACGTGGGATGAAAACTAGCACACCAAAGGATAGGATTTTATACTAAAACAAGGCAAAAAGAAGCACAAGCTCTCTGACAAACGGATTGCCACGCTGGTAATCCGTGTGCTCACACTTTGATCCAACGGTTATGAAAGAACATCTAATGATTGGAGAGAACCAATGGCTAAGATCAAGCAGTTGAGGAGCGTGTAATTGAGGACCTAGAATCTTTTATCTCTGGCTATAAATATGAGACCATCCTCACTCACAAGAGACGTCTTTTTTTCTTTTTCAGCTTTTAGTCGCTTATAGTTTAATGTTTAGCTTATTTTCATGTAATTTTCAGCTTATGGTTTTTAGTTAATTGTAATTTCCTTTTCAACACTTTGTACTTAATTCAGTTATTAATAAAAGTTTGTTTATGATTTAAGCCCTTTTGTCAATCCTGATTTCACTTTTATGCAAAATAATGGTTGATTAAACTCTATTACTGTTTCATAAGCTCTTATTACTCTTAAGCTACTAAAAGCTCATAAAGTACTTGAAAACTCAAAGGAATTGGATGGCGGCTATGAGTTTTCAAGTTGGTAATAGTGCTTGAGGGTCAAGCCTTAGGATTAGACTAGGTATTGGAATCAAGCTTAAGTTATAAGCTTAAGCTATTTGTTTAAGCTCTTTTAAGAGCAATCACCTTTGTTTAGTTGAGGTGTGAGGTACACTTCCTTTTAAATTTCATTTTATCTTTCTGTCTTTAATAATCTAGCTTAATCCTGCATATTAGCTTATTGATTGCTTATTCTACTTATTTGTCTGCTTATTTATGTTAGTATAGTTTATGCATGCTTATTGTAGTAAATCTTAGTTTTTCATAATTTGTTATAAAACAGTCAAAAATACCAAAAATATTAGCATAGTCTTGAAGCTTATTAATTCTGCTTATTTAGTTGTTTAGATTTGTTACTTAGGTCTATTATTAGCTTTTTACTATCTGGTATTAAGGATTAATAGCTTATATCTAAAATTTATAAGCGAAATGGGTTTAATAGTTAAAAGAGTGTTTGGCACAAGGCAGTATAACCCTAAGTTAGTACTACCAAAGGTAATTTTACTTTTGGACTGTTTTTAAACTTGAATTTTGAGTTTATAAGTTTGGATTTTAAGAATTTATTAGGTTAGATCATGTTTAATTCAAAATTTTCTAGTAGTAATTAGAAACTGTTAACATAATTCAAGATATTTTGCAATTTAAGCTCTAGTCTTCTCTAGCTTTTAACTTCAGTGCATTTGTTGTTATTTTGGGTCCTTATTAAATGCTAGAGATAACTCCAAGCCTGCAATTTGTTAGTTTAAGTTTTGGTCATTCATGTGCAAACTGCATCAGATAGGGATTTAGACTAGAAGCACTTTTCATGCTTAATTATCAGAGGGTAATTGTAGGGATTAGGTTTTGATTTTTAGCACACAAGTAGTTTATAGGTAGGTTTCAATCTTTTTCATAGCTTTTAGGTCATAGTTTAAGCTGGTAAAAGTTAGATTCTCACAAGGTTCCATTTGCTTAATTGCTTTTAAGCTCAAAGTTGCCCTTATGGACTGTTTGGGTTAACAGTTTTTGTCAAAGAGCTTATTTGAGATTTCTAGCTTATAGCTTAAGTTTTTGTTTAGTTGTTGTTTAAACTAGCTTATTAGGTTAATGTTTAGTAGTTCATAGCTTATTTAGGTTAGGTTTTAGCTTATTTAATCTTTTCATTAAAAAACCAAAACATAGTTAAAAAAAACTCAGGTAGCTTTTTCATTTCACTTTTTCAGTGTTCATTTTAATTTCAAAATGTATTTTGCTGGTAGTTTTAAGTAGCTTATTAGCTGAACTTTAAGGTAGAATAAACTAATTGGCCATAAGGTTCCATTAGAGTGCTTAAAATTAAGCTCTAAGTTAGCCATTTGGCCTGTTTGGTATGCAGTTTTCTTATAAATGCTTATTTGAAATCCTTAGCTTATGGCTTGCTTATTTCTAGTTAAATTTAGCTTATTAGGTTAGTTTTAGTCTAATAATAGCTTATTCAGTCCTTGTTTTAGCTTATTTTAGTTTTTAGCTTATTAAGTTTTGTAAAGAGTAAAAAAAAGTAGTTAAGTACTTTCTGTCTGTTTTAAGCTCATTTAATGGCTTATTGATTAGCTTTTAGAAAAGTTGTTTTCACAAAAATAGCTTATTATAAGCTGTTTTACAACTTTGCTTTTTAAAGTTTTTGCAAAAAAAAAGGGAAGAGGGGAAATCGTGGGTGAGCAAGGCTCGAACCCACGACCTCTACCCTCCTCACCTTTTATAACACAACACACAACACACACTCAACCATCTGCCCTGGGGTCTTTTTCGATTTTACTCTGCCAAATTAAATACTTATACACGTTTTACCCTTTTTAGTTTATAAGCTGTTTTTAGCTTATTTTATAGCTTATTCGATAAGATGTTTTCACAAGCTTATTTTTCCTAGATTCCTCACTGTTCAAGCTACTTTTCATGATTTTTCCAGTTTTTTATAAATAGTTTAGTATTTTTAAACATTTAATTTAATTAAAATCGTTTTTAATTCATTAAAAATTATAAAAAGTCAAAAAAATATAATTCTTTTTTTAGAATTTTTTTTTAACATTTAGAACCTAGAAAAATTAGATTTGCTTTCGTAGGATTAAAATTGCAAAATTTTGTTTTTTAAAGAACGGGATTGAATCTCGTTCACATTTTTAGAGTTTTTAAGCCCTTATCACCTTCGTTTTTAGTCTAGTTTTCTTTGTTCTAGCTTTTTAGTTATTTAAGACTTATAAAAACCAAAAAGATCATTTTAGGACTTAATTTTGATAATTTAGGGTTTTTAGGTCCCGTTTAGGATTCCCGTTTTGCGTTTTTAGTTAAAATTTGTCTTACCTTAAGTGTTTTTAAGTTTTTGCCTTAATTTTACCGTAGTTCTAGATAACCAAACATAATCTTGTCCCATTCAAGCATCGATTCTCAAAACGACTCTCGACTTTCAATTGCATTCCTCGTTGGGGATAACGACCCGGGAATCATACTCCCGGATTACTATAATTGTGATTTTTTGATTCTTACCCTCTTATATATATTTATAAGTATATTTTATATTTATATATTATATATTTTAAAGGTGTGAGTCAATTTTGATTAGTTTTTGGCGCCGCTGCCGGGGAGGATTGCTTACGATTGTTGAAGCCGTTTGAAAATTTTTGTTTGAAGATCCTTCCGTGTGAAGTTATTTTGTTTATTTTCTTATAAAAAAATACAAAAAGATTTTTCTTTTATTTAGTATAATTATAATATAAATATAAATATAAAAAACAAAAATATAAAAACATTATCCATAAAAAGAAATAAATTTTTTTACCAAGTTGGTAAAAGAACACCAACATATAATACTTTCTACTGAAGTATTATCCATTAATAAGTTCCCGAACCAAAGAATCAAAAACTTACCTTTTGTGTCTCTCGCGAGGTACGGCTCATCTTTGAAAGTTAAACAAACTCCTTTGTGCGTTTTTCTTCGAAGAGTTACCGAGAAGCGAGTTGATTATTAGGTTTAAGTGTCTTATCTCATTGTCCGTATTTAAAATTTATTGTGAATACATTGTTGAAAAACCAAAAAAAAAATTAGTATAAATTTTCTTTTTACATTTTAGTGCATGCGCACTCGTTCTCAATCTCGTAATTCTAACCGTCAACAACAACAAGTCAACCCGACTTTTGTTGAACCATTTAATCTTGTGGAACCAATTGAAAATCAAGCTCCTCCCGTAGTTACGATGGACGATACTCGTACTATGGCTCAATTGCTCGAAGCACCCACCGTGGGTTACGAGGATGCCATCGTTGTGCCCGAAATCACCGCGGACAACTTTGAGCTTAAGCACGGTTTGCTTACCCTCGTTCAAAACAAACAATTTTTCGGACATGACAAAGAAGACCCTCATGCTCACATCCGTTATTTCAACAAGATCACTTCTACGATGAAGTTCCCGAACGTCCCGAGTACGTCGGTAAAGCTTATGCTTTTCCCATTTTCCCTTGAGGGTGCCGCCCGGATTTGGCTTGAAAAAGAACCCCCTCGATCGATTCTTACATGGGATGATCTTGTTTCGAAATTCATCAACAAATTCTTCCCTCCTTCTCCTAAACAAAAATCTTCGAAATGAAATCAGAGAGATTTCAACAACGATTTGAGAACTTTCTACGAGGCATGGGACTGATTCAATGATCTTCATTCGTGCCATGGCCCCACATCATGGATTTTCCGGAATTACATCAACTCGATACTTTATATAATGCTATGAACTCTAAAGATGCAAGAATCTTTTACTACCGACGCGAGGTTGTAACATTTTAGATAAAATTCACCGGATTTCACTAAGACATCCGTCGAGAGCAAATCCAAAGTTCGTAATTCACGTAACAAACCGGTTGTTGCCAAAGTGAGTGCGAGCAGTTCTACTCCCGGTATTTCTCCCGATGTTGCCGAACTTAAAGACATGGTGAAAGCCTTACTTCTCGATAAGAAAAATCAAACCCAAGCTCCCGCTCCCGTGAAAGCGGTCGAGGAAAGTTGTGTTACTTGCGGAGGTGCTCATTCTTACCGAAATTGTCCCGCCACCGATGGCAACGTTTATCGTGACAATATTCAAGAATATGTTTCCCAAGCAGCCGCAGCTAATTTCAATCAAGGAAATGCTGGTTACCGAGCCCCGATTGCTTATCAAATTCGACCTCCCGGTTTTCCTCCCGTTCAACAAAACCAAGGAAATAACCAAAACTGTTACAACCAAAACCAGGGGAATAATTACAACCAAAGCCAAATTTATCGACCTCCGATTAATCAACCCCCGGTTCACCAAGCTCAACCTTACCAAGCTCCAGCTCCGCAAACACAAGGTGTGACTAAGAACGATTTTGAAAGCTACTTCAAAGCTAATGA
This sequence comes from Tanacetum coccineum, assembly GCA_026074375.1. Taxonomy (NCBI): domain Eukaryota; kingdom Viridiplantae; phylum Streptophyta; class Magnoliopsida; order Asterales; family Asteraceae; genus Tanacetum; species Tanacetum coccineum. The sequence goes on along the minus strand of BQNB010001963.1, from coordinate 69,560 downwards.
TCCAGTGATGAGAAACATGCAAGACCAAAACAAAAACCTGCAAAATCAAATGACTAATTTAACGAATATGCTTTCCAAGTTTGTGAATTCCAATACCGCTTCTACTTCAGGTTCAGGGACACTCCCTAGTAATACCATTACTAACCCGAAGGTAGATTTGAAGGGTATTACCACCCAGAGTGGTGTTGCTTATCAAGGACCTACGATTCCTACTACTTCTTCTTCACCTCCTAAAGTAGTGGAACGTGAAACTGAGGTGACAAAGGACAAAGTGCTTCCTACTAATAATGGAAGTACCAAAGACGTCCAACCTCCGGTTGTCCAAGATCAACCTCAAATGACAAATTCTGAGCCCGTTGTTGCTCCCGTTAGTGCTCCGATGCCTAACTTGAAATTGTCAATTCCATATCCTTCGAGACGTAATGATGAAAAGCGTCGTGAAAAAGCTAATGACCAAATTGAGAAATTCTACAAAATCTTTCAAGATATGAGTTTCGAAATTAGTTTAGCGGATGCTTTGATTCTTATGCCAAAATTTGCCTCAACTCTTAAAGCTTTAATTGGAAACAAAGAAAAATTAAGTGAAATGGCTAGAACTTCTTTGAATGAACATTGTTCGGCGATCATCCTAAACAAGTTACCCAAAAAACCTGGAGACCCCGATTGAATGAACATTACGATGATATAACGGCAAACCGAATAGACGTCATTGAAATGGATTGTGAGGAGTATTCTCAATAAGTTCTCGGTTTCTCCGATGTGATCTCAAGTGGCAATCCCACTCCTTACTATGACCCAATCGTTTCTACCTTTCCTCGCTCTTGAAGATGATCCAACTTCACCGGAAGTTGATGACTCTTACTATGACCCGAAGGGGGATATTCTTCTTCTTAAATCATTTCTCAATGATGATCCATCACCCCCTCACAACCAAGGAAATTATTTGCATGAAATTCAAAAAGAACTCAAAATTTGTGAAGCTAAGACTGATAAATCTTCAATTGATGAACCTCTCAAAGTTGAACTCAAGGACTTACCTCCTCATCTCAAATACGCATTTTTGGAAGGTGACAATAAGTTGCCTGTCATAATTGCTAAAGACTTGAGTGTCGAGGAAAAAGCCGCTCTCATAAAGGTTTTGAAGTCACACAAGCTAGCCATCGCTTGAAAACTCTCCGACATCAAGGGTATTAACCCGGAATTTTATACTCACAAGATTCTTATGGAAGATTATTTTCTTCTCGAGGAAGTCGATGCTTTCCTCGCTCTTGAAGATGATCCAACTTCACCGGAAGTTAATGACTCTTACTATGACCCGGAGGGGGATTATTCTTCTTCATGAAGCATTTCTCAATGATGATCCATCATTACCCCCTCCCACTCAAGGAAATTATTTGCCTGAAATTCGAAAAGAAACTTAAGTTTGTGAGATAAAAACTGATAATTCTTCAAGTGATGAACCTCCAAAGTCGAACTCAAGGACTTACTCCTCATCTTCGTGAAATGCATTTTTTGAAGTGACAACAAGTTGCCACGTCCATAATTGCTAAAGACTTGAGTGTGTGAGGAATAAGGCCGCTGCTCATAAAGGTTTTAAAGTTACACAAGCGAGCCATCGCTTGGAAACTCTCCGACATCAAGGGTATTAACCCAGAATTTTGTACTAACAAGATTCTAATGGAAGAGGACTACAAACCGGCGGTTCAACACCAAAGACGGGTGCATCCAAAAATCCACGATGTCATCAAAAAAGGAAGGTTGAAAAACTTCTTTGACGCCGGATTATTACACGATCTCGGATAGTCCTTGGGTAAGCCCCGTACATTGCGTACCTAAAAAAGGTAGTTTTACCGTTGTTAAAAATGATGAAAATGAGTTAATTCTGACTCGATTAGTTACGGGATGGCGTGTATGCATTGACTACTGAAAGTTAAATGAAGCCACCATAATAGACCACTTTCCACAGTCCGTTTATGATCAAATGCTTGAAGATTGAGCAGGAAAACGAGTACTATTGTTTTAATAGTTTCTCAGGGTTACTTTCAAAAATTCCCATCGACCTCTATGATCGAGAAAAATACAACCTTTCCACGTGTCTTAAGGACTCTGTTCGATGCCTACTAACGTCGCATGCCTTTTGCTTATGCAATGCACCGGGGCACGTTTCTAAAGTGTATGATGGCTATCTTTCATGAATATTATATGATCGAAAAAAACTAATGGAAGTCCTTCATGGAGACTTTTCGGTTCTTTGAGGAATTCCTTCGGAAATTGCCCTCTCTCGTGTAGACAAATGCTTCTAAGGCGTTTTTTGTTTGTGTTATTGATTTTGTGTTTTTTTGATTTTTGTGTTTGATTGTGTTTGTTTTTTGTTGTTGTTGTGTGTTGGTCTTTTTGTGGTTTTTTTGTTTGATTTTGTTTTTTTTGTTGTTTTGTTTTAGTTTTTTTTTTTTTGGGTTTTTTGTTGTTTTTTTTGTTGTTTGATTTTTGTTTGTTTTTTTTGTGTGCGTGAATGTGAGTTTTGTTGATTTTTTTTTTTTTTTTTTGTTTTGTTGTGGTTTGAATTTTATTTGTTTTTTTTTTTGTTTATTTTTGTTTTTTTGTCTTTTGTTTGGGTTGTGTTTTTTTATTTATTTTTTTTTTTTTTTGTTTTGTTTGTCTTTTTTTTTGTTTGTTTTGTTTTTGTTTCTTTTTTTTGTTTTTTTGATTTTTTTTTGTTGTTTTGTTTTTGTTATGTTTTCTTTTTTGATGTGAAGTTTTTTGGTTTGATTTTTTGTTGAGTGTTGTTGTTGAATTTTTTGTTGGTCCTGTTTTTTTTTGGTTTGATTTCTGTGTTTTTTTTGATTTGTTGTTTTTATTTTTTTGTTTTTTTTTGTGTTGGATTTGTTTTTTTTGTTGTTTTGTTTTTTTTCTGTTGTTTTTTTGTGAGTTGTTTTGGTTTGGTGGTGTTGGTTGTAGTTTTGATTTCGTGTGTTTTTTTATTTTTTGTTGTTCTTGTTGTTGTGTGGTTTTTTGAGTCTTATTGTTTTTGTTATTTTTTGTCTTTGTTTGTTGTTTTTTTTTGGTGTTTTTGATTGTGGTTTTTTGCTTTACTTTTCTTTTTTTTTTTTTTGTTGTTTTTTTTTTTTTTTTTTTTTTTTTTTTTTTTGGTTCTGTTTTTTGTTTTTTTTTTTTGTTGTTGTTTTTTTTTTTTTTGTTGTGTTGTTTTTTTGTTGGTTTTTTTTTTTTTTGTTTTGTTTGTGTGTTTTTTGTTTCGTTGGGTTATGTGGTTGTGCTGTTGGGTTTTTTTATTTTTGGTGTGTTTTTGTGTGTTTTTTTTTTTTTTGTTTTGTTTGAGTGTGTTTTGTGGGTGTGTTTGTTGATTCGTTTTTTTTGGTTTGATGTTTTTTGATGTTTTGTTGAATTTTATTGTTTTGTTGATTTGTTTTGTTTGTTTTGTTTTTTATGTTGGTTTTTTTGTTTTTGTTTGTTTTTTTTTTTGTGGTTTTTGTTGGTGTTTGATGTTTTTTTTGTTTTTCTTTTTTTGTGATTTTTTTTTTTATTTTATTTTTTGTGATTTTGTTTTTTTTTGGTTTTTGGTGTTTGATTGTGTTTTTTTGTTTTTTTTTTTTTTTTGTTTTTTGGTTTTAGTTTGTATTTTGTTTTTTTTTATTGTTTGTTTTTGTTGTTTGTTGTTTGTTTTGGGTGTGTGGGTTTTGTTTTGAATTTTTTTTGTGTTGTGTTTTTTTTTTTCTTGTTTTTGTGGTTTTTTTTTTGTTTTTTGGTGTTGATTTGGGTTGTTTTTGTTTTTTTTTTGCTTGTGTTTTTTGGTTTTGGTGATTTTCTGTTTTTTTTTTTTTTTGATGTTTGTTTTGTTTTTTGTTTTTTTGGTTTTTTTGTTTCTTATTTTGTTTGTTATTGTTGTTGTGTGTTTCGAGTTTTTTTTTTTTTGTTTTGTTTTGTTTGTTGAATTTTTTTGTTTTTTTTTTTGTTTTTTTTTTTTTTTTGTTTTGTTGATGTGTTTTTTGTGATCCGTTTGTGTTTGGGTTTTGCTTGTTGTTTTTTGTTGGTGTGTTGTTTGTTGTTTGTGTGTTTTTTTTTTTGTTTGTTTTTGTTGGTGATTTGTTTTGTTGGTTTGTTGTTTTTTGAAGGATTGTTTTGGGGTTGGGGTTTTTTTTGTTTTTTTTTTTTGTGTTTTGTTTGTGGTTGATTTGTGTGTTTGTTTTTCTTGTATTGATGTTGGTGTTTTTTTTTTGTTGTGATTTTTTTTTTTGTTTTTTGAGTTTGTTTGTTTGTTGATGTTGTTGGTTTGTTTGGTTTTTGCGTTGTTTGTTTTGGATTTTTTTTTGTTTTTTTTTGATTGTTTTTTTTTTTGATGAGTGTTTGTTTTTTTTTTTTTGTTTGTCTTTGTTGGTTTTTGATTTTTTGTTTTTGTGTTGTGGTTTGATTTTTGTTTTTTTTTTCTGATGTATTTTTGATGAATGTGTTGGTTGTTGTTTTTTTGTGTTTGTTTTTATGTGGTCTGTTTTTGTTGATGTTTTTTTTTTGGGTTTTTTGGATTTTTGTGTCGGGGTCGATTTTTTGTTGTGTTGTGGATTTTTGATTTTTTGGTTGTTTTTTTTTTGTGTTGTTTCTTTTTTTTTGAGGTTTTTGTGATTGATTTTTTGTTTTTTTTTGTTGGTTTTTTGTTTTTTCTTGTTTTTTTTGGATTTATTTTGGTTTTGGGTTGGTTTTTTTTTTTTTGATTTGTTTTTTGTTTTTGATGGTTGTGGTGTTGGGTTTTGTTTTTTTGTGTGAATGTGGATGTTGTGTTTTGGTTTTGTTTTGGTTTTTGTTGATTTGGTTTTTTTTGTTGTTTTTGTTGTTTTGTTTCTTTGTTGTTTTTTTTTTTTTTTGTTTTGTTTTTGGTTGTTTGTTTTTTTGTTTTTGTTTGTGTTTTGTTTTATTTGGGTGGTTTTTTTTTTTTTTTGTTTTTTTTTGTGGTTTTTTTGTCTGTTTTTTTTTTTTTTTGATTGTTTTTTTTGTTGTGTGGTTGTTGGTTTTGGTTTTTTGTTTTTGTGTTTTTTTTGTTTTTGTTTTTGTTTTGTTTATTTTTGATTTTTTGTTGTTGTTTTTTATCTCTATTGGTTTTTGTGTTTTTGTTTTTTTGTGTTTTGTTTTGATTGTTTTGTTGTTTAGTGTGATTGTTTGTGGTTTTGTGTCTGCTTTTTTTTGTTTTTTGTTTTTTGGAATTGTTTTTTTGTTGTTGTTTTTTTGATTTTTTTTGTTTTTTTTTTTTGTTGGTTTTTTGTTTTTTTTGTTTTTGGATTTTTTGTGTTTTTGGTTGTTGTTATTTTGGTTTATTTTTGTTCGTTTTTGATGTGGTTTTTTTGTTTTTGTGTGTTTTTCTGTTGTGTTGTTTTTGGTGTGTTGTTTCTTTTTGTTTGGTTTGTTTGGTTTGTTTGTTTTTTTTGGCGTTTTTTGTTTTTTTTTTGGTGATGTGGTGTTTTTTTTTTTTTTTTTTTTTTTTGAAGTTATTTGATTTTGTTTTGTTGGGTTGATTGTTTTTGTTTTTTTTTGTGATGGTTTGTTTGTGTTTTTTGTTTTTTTTGTTGTTTTTGTGTGTTTGATTTGTTTTGTTTTTTTGGTTTTGTTTTTTGGTTTTTTTTTTTTTTTTTTGAAGTTTTTGTTGTTTTGTGTTTTTTTTTGAATGTTTTTTTTTTTTGTTTGTTTTGTGTGTTTGTTGTGTGGTGTTGTTTGAATTTTTTTGTTTTTTTGGTTTTTTTTTGCCGTTGTTTTTTGATTGGTTGTTGTTTGGATTTGTGTTTATTGTGTTTTTTTGTGTTGGTTGTTTGTGATTGTTTGTTTTTTGTTTTTTGCTTTTTGGTTTTTGTTTTATTGTTTTTGGTTTTTTTGTTCTTTTTTTGTTTTTTTGGTTTTTTTTCTGTGGTTTTTTTTGTTTTGTGTGGTTTTTTTTGTAGTTGTGTGTTTGTTGTGTTGTTTTTTTTGATTTTGAGTTTTTTTGTTTCTTTGTTTTTTTGTTTTTGCTTTTGTTAGTTTGGTGTTGTTTTTGTTTTTGGTTGTTTTTGTGTTTATTTGTGTGGTGTTTTTTTTTTGAATTTCTGTTTTATGTTTTTTTTTTGTGATTTTTTTTTTTGTTGTATTTTGTGTTTGGGTGTTTTTTTATTTTTTGTTTTTTGTGCTTTGTGTATTTTTTGTTTTTGTTTTTGTTGTGATGTTTTGTTTGTTTTGTTGTTTGTTGTTTGGTTTTTTTGTGTTTTTGTTTTTGTTGGTTTTTTTTTTTGTTTGTTTTTTTGTTTTTTTTTTTTTTTTGTTTTTTTTTTGGTTTGTTTTTTGTTTTTGGTTTTATTTTTGCTTTTTTTTTTTTTGTTTGTGTTTGTTTTGTTGTTGTTTGGGTTGTGGTTTGTTTTTTTTTGGTTTGATTTTTTGAGTTTTTGGTTGTGTTCTTCTTTTTGTTTTTGGTGTTTTTTTTGGTTTTTTGTTTTTGTTTTTTTTTTTTTTTGTTTTTTTGTTTGTAGGTTGAGTTTTGTTGTTAGTGCGATTTGTGGTTTGGTTTCGTTAGTTGTTGTGGTTGTTTTGTTTTGTGATTTTTTTTGTTGTTGTTTTTTTGTTTGTTTGGTTTGTTTGTTTTTTTTGAGTGTTTTGTGTTTTGCTTTGTTGTGGGTTTTGGTTGTGGTTGTTTGTTTTTATGTTTGTGTTTTTTTTCTTTTTTTTGTTGTGTGTTTTTTGTGCGTTGTTTTGTGTTTTTTGTTGTTTTGTTTGTTTTTGGAGTTTGTGGGGTGGAGTGGTCGTGGGGGTGGTGGGGGGGTGGTGAGGGGGGGAGGGGGTGGGTGGTGTGTGGGGGGGGGGTGTGTGGGGGGGGGGGGGCGTGGGTGCGGGAGGGTGGGGGTGGGGGGGGGGGTGGGGAGGGGAGGGGGCGGGGGGGGGGGGTGGGGGGGGGGGGGCGGGTGGGGGGGGGGGGGGGGGGGGTGGGGTTGGTGGGGGTGGGGGTGGGGCTTGGGGGGGGGGGGGGGGGGGGGGATAGTGTGGCGCGTATAGGGGGGGGGGAGGAGGGGGGGGGGTGGAGGGTTGTCATTTTCCGTTGTTTTATTTGTTTGGGATGGAGTTGTTTGTGGTGTTGTTTCCCCCCCAACAAAATATTTGTGTGTCCCCTGTTTTTTTTTTGTTTTGATTTTTTTTGATTGGGTTTTTTTTTTTTTTTGTTTTTTTTGTGTTGTGTTTTTTTGTTGTTTTGTTTGTCTTTTTTTTTTTTTTTTGTTGTTTGTTTGGTTGTTTTTTGTCTTGGTTTGGGTTTTTTTTTTTTTTTTTTTTGAGTTTTTTTTTGGGTTGATTGTTTTTTGTGTTTTGTTTTTGATTTTTTGTTTTTGTTTGTTTTGTTTTTTGTTGTTTTTTTTTTGTTTTGATGTTTTTTGTTTTGTTTTGTTTTGATTGTTTTTGTTGGATGTTCTTTTTTTGTTTTTTTTTTTTTGTTTTTTTGTTTGTTTGTTTTTTTTTTGATTGGGTTTTCGTGGTGTGTTTTTTGTTTTTGTTTTGGTGTTTTTGTTTTTTTTTTTGTGTTTTTGTTTGGTGGTTTTGTGTTTTTTTTTTGGTTTTGTTGATTGTTGTGTGTCTTTTGTTTTTTGATTTTTTTTGTTTCTGTGTGTTTTTTTGTTTTTTTTTTTTTTTTGTTTTGTGTTTTTTTGTTGTGTTTTTTTTTTTTTGTGGGTGATTGTTGTTTTGATGGTGTTTTGTTTGATCTGTTTCTGTTGTTTTTTTCTTTGTTTTGTTTTTGTGTTTGTTTGGATTTTTTTTTTTTTGTGTGTGGTTTTGTGTGTGTTTTTTGTTTTTTCTTCTTGGGGTTTTTTTATTTGTTTTTGGTTTGTTTATTTTGTTGGTTGTATTTTGTGTTTGGTATGTTGTTTTGGTTTGTTTTTTTCTATTTTGTTTTCTTTGTAGTTTTGTTTGTTTCTGGTTTGTATTGTTTTGTGTTTTTTAGTTTTGTTTTATTTATTTTTTTGTTTTTTTTGGGTTGTTTGGGTTGTTTCTGTTTTGTTTTTTGATTGTTGGTTTTTTTTTTGTTGTTTTTTTTGTGTTGGGTTTTGTTTTGTGTTGAGTATTTTTTTTTGTTTTGTTTGTTTTTTTTTTGATCGTTTTTGTGTTTTTTTCTTTTTGTTTGTTTGTTTTTTGTGTTTTGTTTTTTTTTTGTTTTTTTTGCTTATTTTGTGTGTTTTGTTCTTTGTTTTTGGTTTTTTATTTTTGTTCTGACATGTTTTGGTTTTTTTTTTGTGTTGTTTTTTTTTGTTTGTTTGTTTGTTTTGTTTGTTGTTTTTGTTTGTTTTTGTTGTTTGTGTTTGTTGTGGAATGTTTGGTTTTTTTGTTGTGTTTTTGTTGTTTGTTTTAGAATGTTTTGTTGGGTTTGTTTGATTGTTTTTTTTTTGTTTTTTGTGTTTGTTTTTGTTGGTTTTGTGTTTTGTTTATTGATTTTTGTGTGTTTTTTTTTTTGGGTTTTTTTGTTTTACTTTGTTTGGTTTTGATTTGTTTTTTGTTTTTGTGTGGTTTGTTTTTTTGGGTTTTGTGCTGCTTTTTTTTTTTTTTTGTGTTTGTTTTTTTGTTTTGTTGTTTTTGGGTGTTTTTTTGTTTTGTTTTGTTTTTTTTGGTTTTGTTTTTGTCTGGTTTGTTTTTTTTTTGTGTGTTTTTATGTTATGAAGTTTGTTTTTTTTGTTTTTTTGTTGTGTTTTTTTTGTGTGGATAGTTGTTGTTTTTGTGTTGTTTTTGTGTTTTTTTTTTTTGTGTTTCTGTTTTTGAATTTTTTTTGTTGGGTTTGTTTTATTTTTTCGTTTGTGTTTTTTTTTTTTTTTTCGTTTTTTTTTTTTTTGTTGTGTGTTTTTTGTTGATGGTTTTTTATGTTTTTTGCTTTTGTGTGTTTTTTGTGTCGGTGTTTGTTGATTTTTGTTTTGTTTTTTCTTTTTGAAATTATTTGTTTTTTTTTGTGTTTTTTGTTTTTTTTTTTTTTGATTTTTTTTGTGTGGTGGTTTGTTTTTTTTTGTTTTTTTGTGAGTTTCTGAGTTTTGGTTTGGTGTGTTGTTTTTTTTTTTTGTTTTGTGATTGTTGTTTTTTGTTGTGTGTTTGTTGTGTGATTGTTTTGTTTTTTTTTGTTTTGTGATGTTTTGTTTTTTTTTTAGTTTGTTGTTTTGTGTTGTTGTGTTTTTTGTGGGTTTTTGATTGTTTGTTGTGTTTGTGTGTTGTTTTTGTTTTGGCTTTTTTTTCTTTTTTTGTTGTTTGGTTTTTTTTTTTGTTTTTTTTTTTTGTTTTTTTTTTTTTTGTTTTGTTTTTTTTTTTTGTGTTTTTTGGTTTGTTATTTTTTGTTATTTTTTGTTTGTTTGTGGTTTTTGGTTGGTTTTTTTTGTTTTTTTTTTTTTTTTTTTGGTTTTTATTTTGTTTGTTTGTGTGTTTTGTTGTTTGATTGTTGTGTTTTGTTTTTTTTTTCTGTTTTGATTTTTTTTTTTTTTTGTTTTTTTTTTTTTTTTTGTTTTTTTTTTTGTGGTTTTTTTTGAATTTGTTTTTTTTTTGTTTTTTGTTGTTTTTTTTGATGTTTGTTTTGGTTTTTTTTTTGTGTTTGGTGTGCGTGTGTGGTTTGTGTGATTTTTTGGTTTTTTTTTTTTGTTTGTTTTTTTTTTTTTGATGTCTTTGATGTTTTTTGTCTTTTTTTTTTTTTTTTGTTGTTTTTGTTTTTTGATTTTTTTGAATGTTGTTTTTTTGTTGGTGTTTTTTTTTTTTGTTGTTTTGTTTTGTGTTTTTTGTTTTTTTATTGGTTTGTTTGTTTTTTTTTTGTTTTGATGTTGTTTGTTTGGGTGTTTTTTGTTGTTTTGGGTGTTATTGTGATTTGTGTTAGTTCTGTTGGTTTGGGGGGGGGTTTTTTTGTTTTTTTTTTGAATTGTTTTTTTATTTTGTTGTTTTTTTTTGTCTTGATTTTTTTTTGTGTGAGTTTATTGGTTTTTTTTTGTTTTTTTTTGATTTTGGTTTGTTTGTTTTGTGGTTGTTTTTGTGTGATTTTGGTGATTTTTTGTTTTGTTTTTGTTTGTTGTTTGTTGGTTGGGGGCGTGGTGATTTTTTATGTGATTGGAGTTGTTTTTTCTTGTGTGTTATGATTGGTGAAGATTTTTTGGATTGGATGGTGTGATGTGTTGTTTTTGTTTTTCTGTTTTGGTTGGTTGTTTGTGTTTGATGTTTTTTTGTTGTGTTTTGTTGTTTGTTTTTTGTTTTTTTGTTTTTTTTTTTTTGTTTTTGTTTGTTGATTTGTTGTTTTGTTTTTTGTTTGTGATTTGTGACGTTTGTTTTTTTTGTTTGTTGTTTTGCTGTTGTTTTGTGTGTTTTTTTTTTTTGTGAATGATTTTTTTTTTGTTTTGTTTTTCTGGTGTTGGTGGGTTTTTGGGGGGGGTGGTTTTTTGTTTTTGTTTGTTATTTGGTGTGTCGTTTGGTTTTTTTTTTAGTTTTTTGTTGTTTTTGTGTTGGTGAAATTTAGTTTTTGTGTGCTGTTGTTTTTCGTGGTTTTTTTTGTTTTTGTTTGTTTTTTTTTGTTGGTTTTTTTTGTTGAATGTTTTTTATGTTTTGTTTTTTTGGTTTTGTTTTTGTTTTTTTGTTTGTTTGTTTTTGAGTTGTTGGTTTGTTGTTTTGATGATGTTGTTTTTTATTTTTTTTGTTTTTGTGTTTTTGTGTTTCGTTTGTTTGGGTTTTTTTGTGTTTTTCTTTGTTTTTATTTGTTGATTTGTTTTGGTTTTTTTGTTGATGTGTTTTTTTGTTTTTGTTTTTGTTTTTGTTTTGTTTTTTGATTTTGTTTTGTGGTTTTTTGTTTTTGGTGTTTTTTTTTTTGTTTTTTTTTTGTGATTTTTGCGGTGATTTTTTTGTTTTGATTTTGTTGTTTTTTTGTGTTTTTGTGTGTTTTTTTTTTTTTGTTTCTCTTTTTATTGGTTTTGTTTGATTGATTTGGTTTCTTTTGTTTTTGTTGGTGTTTTTTGTTTTTTTTTGTGATTTTTTTTTGATCTTTTTTGTTTGATGTTTTTTTGTTTTTTAGTTTGTGTTTTTTTGGTTTTTTTCTTGTGTTTGTTTTTGTTGTTTTTTGTTTTTTTGTTTTGGGTTTTTTTGTTTTTTTTTTGTTGTTGTTTTGATTTGTTTTTGTTGTGTTGTTTTTTGTTTTTTTTGTGATTGGTGGTTTTTTTTTTGTTTTTTTTGATGTTTGATGCATTTGTTGGATTTTTGTTTTTTTTTTGATTTTTTGTTTTTTTTGTGTCTGAGTTTTTTGTGGTTTTTTGTTTTTTGTGGTTGTTTTTGTGTTGTTGTGTTTTTGTTTGTTTTGTGTTTTTGATTTTTTTTTGATTTATGTTTGTTTATGATTGTTGTTTTGTTTTGTGTGTGTGTGTGTTTTTTGTGTTTTGTAGTTTTGTCTTTTTGGTCTTGGGGTTTTTGTTTGATTTTTTTTTTTGTGATTGAGTTGTTTTTTTTGTTTTTGTTTTTTTTGAGTGTTTTCTTTTGTTTTCTTCTGATTTTTTTTTTGTGAGTGAATTGTTTTTGTTTGTGGCTTTGTTTTTTTGTTGTTTTGTTTTGTTTGGTTTTGTGTTTTTTTTTGGTTTTGTTTTTTTTTTTTTTTTTTTTGTTTGTTTTTTTTGTTTTTTTGTTGTTTGTTTTGGTTGTGGTTTTTTTGTGTTTGATTTTTTTTTTTGGTTTTTGTTTTTCTTTTTTTCTTTTGTGGATTTTTTTTTTTTTTTTTGTATTTGTGTTTTTTTTTTTGTGAGTGTTGATTTTTTTGATTTTTGTCGCTTTTGGGTTTGGTGTTTATTTTTTGTTTTTTGTTTTGTTTTGGTGTTTTGTTTTGTTTTTTTTGTTTACTTTGGGTTTTTTTGTGTTGTTTTTTTGTGTTTTTCCTTTTTGTTGATTTTTTTGATTTGTTTAATTTTGTTGTTATTGTGTGTTTTGTGATTGTTTTTTTTTTGTTTGGTTTTTTGTTTGGTTTTTTTGTTTGTTGTGGTTTTTGATGTTGTGTGTGTTATATTTTGTTTTTGTGTTTTTGTTTTGGATGGGTTTTTGGTTGAGTTTGTTTTTTTTTTTTTTGTTTTTTTTTTTTTCTGATTTGTGGTTTTTGTTAATTTTTTTTTTTTGTTTTGTTTTTTTTTTTTTGTTTTTTTGTTTTTTTTTTGTGTCGTTTTTTTGATTTAGATATTTATTTTTTTTTTTTGATTGGTTTTGTGTTTTTTTGTTTTTTTTTTTCTTTGATGTCTTGTGTGTGATTTTTGGTTGTTTTGTGTTTTTTTTTTTGTTTTGATTTTTGTGTTTGGGTTTGTGTTTTGTTTACTTGTGTTGATTTTTTGTTTTTGTCTGTTTTTTTGAGTTTTGATTTGTTTTTTGTGTTTGATTTTTTGTTTTTTTTTTGTTTTTGTTTTTTTTTGATTTTTAGTGGTTCTGGTTGTTTCGTTGTGTGTTTTTCTTTTTTGATCTTTTTCTGTTGTTTTGAGTGGTGTTTTGAGTTGTTGTTTGGGTTATTGGGGGGTTTGTTTTTCCTTTGGTTGTGTTTTTGTGTTGGTGTTTTGTTTTGTGTTTTTTTTTTTTGGTTTTGTTTTTTTTTTTTTTGTTGTTTGTTTTTCGTGTTGTGAGTTGATTTTTCTGTTTGTAGTTTTGTTGATTTGCTGTGTTTTTTGGTTTGTTGTTTTTTGTTGTTTTTTTTTTTTTTTCGTGTTTTTTTTTGATTGTGTGGTTTGTTTTTTTTGTTTTTGTTGGTTGATTGTTTTTTTGTTGTGTGATTTTTTTTTTTATTTGTGTTTGTGTTTTGTTTTTTGTTGTGTTTGGCTTGTTTTTTTGTTTCTGTGTTTTTGTGGTTTTTATTTTTTGTTGTTGTTTTTTTGTTTTTTTGTGTTGTGTTTGAGTTGTTTATTGTTTTGTTTTGTTTGATATGTTTTGTTTTTTTGTGATTTTTGGTTTTTTGATTTTGGTTCTTTATGTTGTGTTTTGTTTTTTGTTGATTTTTTTTGATTTTTTTTTTGTTGTGTTTTTTTTTTGTTGTTATTTTGTGGTGATTTTGTTTTTTTTGTTGTTTTTTTTGATTTTGTTTTTTGGTTGTGGGTTTTCTGTTTTTTTTGTTTTTTTGATTTTGTGTTGTTGTTTTTTGTGATTGAGTTTTTGTTTTTTGTGGTGTTTTGTTTTTGGTGTTTTTGTTTTTGATTTTTGTTTGTTGTGTTTTGTTGATTGGTTTGTGTTGGGGATGTTTTGTGTTTGTTGTGTTTCTTTTGTTTTTGTTTTTTTTTTTTTTGATTATTTGTATTTTTTTTTTTTTTGTTTTTTGTTTTGTGTTGTTGATGTTTTGTGTGTGTTGTGTGTTGTTTTTTGTTTGTTTTTGTTTTTTTTTTTGTTTTTTTTTTGTTTATTTGTTTTTTTGTTGTTTGTTTCGTGTCGTTATTTGGTTGTTTTTTTGTCGTTTTATGTGGTTGTTTGTTTTTGGTTTGGTTGAAGTTTTTTGTTTGTTTTGTGATGTGGTTGTTTTTTTTGTTTTTGTTTTTTTTTTTTTGGTGTTTGTTTTTTTTTTTTTTTGTGTTGTTTTTTGTTTGTTTTGTTTTTTTTTTTGTTGCGAGTGTTTTTTTTTTTTGTTTTTTTTTTGTGTTGTTGTGATTTTATTTTTGGTTGTTGTTTTTTTTTTTTTTTTTTTTTTTGAGGTTGTTTGTGTTTTTTTTTTGTTTTTTTTTGTTTTTTTTGAATTGTGTTTTTTTTTTGTTTTTGTTTTTTGATTTTTTTTTTTTGTTTGTTTTTTTTTTTTGTGTTGTTGTTTTTTAAGATTGTTTTTTTTTTTGTGTTTTTTTTTTTTTTTTTTGTTTGATTTTTGTTGGTTTTTTTTTTTTTTTGATGCGTTGAATTTTTTTCTGTTTGTTTTTGTTTGTTTTGATTTTTTTTTGTTTGTGCTTTTTTTATGATTTTTTTGTTTTTTGTTTTTTTGTTGTTCGTTTTTTTTTTGGGTTGTTGTTTTGATTTTTTTTTGTGTTGTGTTTTTTATTTGTTGTGTGTTTTTTGTTTGTTTGTGTGCTTTTTGTTTGGTTTTTTTGTTTTTTTTGTCTGTGTTGTGTGTGTTGGATTTTTTTTTTGTTTGTTGTGTTTTTGGTTTTTTTTTGTGTGTTTTGAATGGTGGTTTATGGTTTTTGGTGTTTCTGAGTGTTTTATTTTGTTCTAGTTCTTTTGTTTGTTTGTGGTTGTTTGTTTGCGTATTTTTTTTTGTTCTTTTGTTGTTATGTTTGTTTTTTTGTTTTTTTTGTTTTGTTTTTTGATTGTTTTGTGTGTTTATGATTTTTTTTTGTGTTCTGTTTTTTTTTGTTTTGTTGTTTTTTTTGTGTTTTTTTTTTTGATGATTTGTTTTGTTTTTTTGTTGTGTTTGTGTTTTTTTTGTTTGTTTGTTTGTGTTTTTGGTTTTTTTTTTTTTGTTTTGGTGCTTTTTTGTTGTTTTGTTGTTTTGGTGTTTGTGGGATGTTGTTTTTTTGTTTTTGTGTGTGTTTTTTATTTGTTTGTTTGTTGCTCTTTTTTTTTGTATTGTGTGTGTTTGTTTGGTTTTTTAATGTTTTTTTTTTTTGATTTTGTTTGTGTTTTCTTTTTGTTTTGTTTTTTTTTTTTTTTGTGTTTATTTGTTTTGTTGATTTGTTGTTTTGTGTGTGATTTTTTTGTTTTTTGTATTGTGATTGTTTTTTTTTGGGTTTGTGTTTTGTTGTTTTTTTTTGTGTTCGTGTTTGTTTTTGTTGTGTTTTTTTTTGTTTTTTTTGAATTGTTTTGAGGTTTTTGTTTTTTGTATTTGTGTTTTTTTGGTTAATTTTTTTTTTTTTTGATGTTTTTTTGTTTTGTGTTTGGTTTGTTTGTTTTTTTTTTGAATTTTTTGATTTTGTTTTATTTTGTTTGCTTGTTTTGTGTTTTTTTTTGTTTTGTTTTTTGTTTTTGAATTTTGTTGTGTTTGTTGATTGATTTTTTTGTTTGGGTGTTTTTGTGATTATTTTTGTTTTGTGTAGGTGTGTGTTTTTTTTGTTTTTTTTTTTTTTTGTTTTTTTTTTTGTTTGTTTGTTGTGTTTTTGGATTTTGATGTGTTTTTTTTTGGTTTTTTGTTTTTGTTTTTGTTGTTTTTTTTGTGTGTGTTGTGTTTTGTTTTTTTGTGTTTGTTTGGTGTGTTTTTTTTGTGTGTTTGGTTTTTTTTGTTGTGTGTTTTCTGATGCTTTTTTTTTTTTTGTGGTGTTGTGAGTGATTTTTTTGTTTTTGTTTTTGTTTTTGTGTTCTGTCTTTTTTTTGTGTTTTTTTTTGGGTTGTTGATTTTTTTTTTTTTGTCGTTTGTGATTGTTTTCGTTTTTGTTTTTGATGTGGTTGTTTTTTTTGTTTTTTTTGGTGTTTTTCGTTTTTTTTTGTTTGTTTTGTTGTTGTGATTTTGATTTTGTTTTTTTTTTGTTTTTTTTTTTTTTTTTAGGTTGTTTTGTTTTGTTTGTTTTTTTGTTTTTCTGTTGGTTTTTTGTTGGTTGTTGTTTTGATTTTGTTTGGGTTTTTTATTTATGTTTTTTGTTTTTTTTTTGTGTTGATTTTCTTCTTTGTTTTTTGATTGTGTGTTTTTTGTGATTTTATTTTTCTTTTTTTTTTTTGTTTGTGGTTTTTTTTTTGGTTTTTTTTTTTGTTTTTTTTCTATTTTGATTTTTTCTTTTTTTTTGTTTTTTGTGGTTTTGATTTTTGTTGTGTGTGTTTTTTTTTTATGTTTTGTGTTTTGTGTGTTTTGTTTGTTTTTGTTGTTGTGATGTTTTTTTGATTGATTTTTTATGTTTTGTGCGTTTTTTTTGTTTTGTTTTTTTTTTGTTTTTTTTCCTGTGTTTTGTTTTTGTGATTTTGTGGTTTTTTGATCTGTGTTTGGAGTTTTTTTGTTTTTTCTTTTGTTTTGTGTTTTTTTGTGTTTGGTTTGTGTGTTTTTGTTTTTTTTTGTTGTCTTTGGTGTTTGTGTGTGAATTTGTTGCGGTTTTTGTTTTTTTTTGTTTTTGTTGTTTTGTGTTTTGTTTGTTGTTGTTGTTTTTGATGCTTGTGTTTGTGAGTTGTGGTTTTTTGTGGTTTGAGGCGTTCTTTGTTGTCGTGTCCTGGGTTGTGGTTTGGAAGGACTACCTTTCTTTGGTATAATATTGGTAAGAGTGCATTTTATGGTTAAAGGAAGCAAGGGTTCATTGGGCATAAGATGTGCCTTTAACGTGGATGAAGGGGGAGAATGCCAAAGGCGTGGGATTGCTCGTTGTGACCTCTGCCCAACCTCAGGCTTGGGGGGGAGGTAGTGTTCGCGTCAGGCCTATTGAGGCAACGACTCAAGGGGGATGAAGGTGGGGGCCTTTTTGGGCCGTCCTTGGGTCGCAGAGGCGGTTGTGGATGGCGTACTGTCAAGCGTCGCCAAGGTTTGGTGGATTGCGGGGGTGAGTCTGTCTTGTTTTTTCGGTACGATATGCAGCCTTGCGGGTGGGCCCACCGTAGTGGAGCGGTCACGGGGAGCGGTGGGGACGTGGGATTGAGTACGGGGGCAATAGGGGGTGCTGCATGGGGCTGAAGGGGGTGTAAGTAAGGGGTGGTGTGGGAGGTAAGTGGTATGGGTGGAATAGATTTATGGCTGAGTGGGGAATACGGAGGAGTGGAAAAGTGATAGGGGTATTCTGTAGTGGGAGTGTGGGTGGGGGGGAGTGTGGGTTGGAGGATGGGGCGGGTAAGCGAAATGGAGCATGGAGGGTCGGGACGTTTGGACGGCGGACGGTAAATTGGGGGGCGGGTGGGGGGGTTGAGTAAAGGTCTGTAGGTTGGGTAGGTTTGGTTGAGTGACGTTGGTGACTGTGATTGATGAGCGCAGGTCGAGAAGAAGTAGCCCGCAGCGAGCTTGTTGGTGGGGTTGGTACGGGGGTCGCAGGGTCAAGGTCGAAGTAAAAAGTTTGGGTGGGACATGGTGCGGGGGGTTCGGTGTGGGGGCGACAAGCGGGCGGGGTTTTTAGTTGGTGACAATGGATAGATCGGGGGAGGTAAAATTGGAATGGGGATTGCGGTTTAGGGGGTGGTCGTGATGGGGGTGGACTACCGGGTGAAGAGGAATAGGCGCAGGAGCGGCGGTGTTGGGAAGGGCTGGCGGGTGGGAGGGGTAGGAGGGGTGGGAGGGTGATTGCGGTGGGGGTACGCTCTGGGATGGGACGGGATGCAGGTGGTGATGGAGGGATGGGGTTGATGGACAGGGTCGCAAAGTATTAGGGCGGGTCTGCGGCGGCTGAGGCTGAGAGGGGCAAGACGGAGGTTTGGGGGGGTGTGAGCGGTCAAATGCTTTAGCTGGATGGGGTTGGCGGGGGTGTGGGGAGTGCGGGGGGGGGATGGGATGGTGTGGATATGAGGAGAAGGATCAGGAAGTGGGTAGTGGGGCCTCGGGAGTGGGAGTCGTCGGGGGTGAGCCTGAGGAGGCGGTGCTGGGGGCTGTGGGGTGGATGAATAGAGGGACTGCGTTTCGATGTTGGTGGTAACCGGGGGGGGCCGGAGGTGCTTCTCGTGGTGTGTGGAAAGAACGGTGTCTTTTACGGGAGTAGGGATGGGGAGGGGTAACAGGTAGGAGTAATTAAGGCGGTGAGGGCGGAGATGTGCGTGGGTTGGTGGGATAGGGATTTCGGAGTTAGAGGGGGCGCGAAGGGGGGGGGAGTGGGTGGGCGGGTGCGTTGTTGTGGTGGGGCTGGTAAGGAGGGTGTGGTGGGGAGGGGTGTGGATGGGTAGAGGTGGATGCTGGTGTGTTGAGGGGTGGTGGGGAGTTACTGGGGGGGGGGAGGCGCAGTCGGGGCGTGCGGGTTTATTGGTGGATGGCAGGGGGGGGGCGAGGCTGATTGGTTGACAGGGGGGGGTGGCGGGATAGTGCGGGAGGGTAGAGAGGGATGGTATTGCGAGGCAGAGAGGCTGTGGGGGTGGTTACGGGAGATGGGGGGAGTAAGGAGCTGGGGAGTGTGGGGGGGGTGGACAGGGGTGCTGGATTTTGGGGGGGTTGATGGGGAGTGTGGTTGGGAGCGGAGACGGTAGGTGAGGGAAGATGGATTGGGTTGCAGGTTATAACGGTTTGAGTGTGGGTGTTTGTGGTGGGGGGGGGTAGGTTGGGAGGAGGGACGGATGGAGCGAGGTTCGGGGTCTGTAGTGAGGAGCGGGGGGAGTGACGTTTATCAGGGAGGGGAGATGGGGTGTACTGTCTGTCAAGGATAGGGGAGGGGAGGTGGACATGGTGGCGGGCGAACGCTTGGGATGTGGGCAGCATTGGTAGGGGGGGAGAGTTAGGGGTGGGGGTGGTGCGAGAGTTTAGGGGACGGTATGGTTGAGGTTGCGCGGGCATGGGACATTGGCAGAGACGGTCAGTTTGGATTATTTTCGGGGGGGGTGGGTGGGCAGGGAGAGCGAGGCCGCGGGGGATGGGGAGGGCAGGGTGGGGGGGGGTGGGGGTATGTGGGTCGGTAGGGGGGGGGGGCGTGTGGGCAATAGGTTGGGAAAGGCGAGGTGCCCATCGCAGGTGTTTGGGGGGTGGTGGTCGAGTGTCGTGGGGCTGAGGTCTAGGAAATGGTCAGGGGACGGAGGGGTGTGGAGCTGGAGGGGGTGTGCTCGGGGTGGGAGGAGGGTAGGGGCGAGCAAAAGGGGGAGTGTGCGGTGGTGGGGTGGTATATTGAGTGAGGGGTGTTAGGTGGGACGGGGGAGACGGTTGAATGCGGTGAAGGTGGGGTAGGTTGGTTTGGGCTGTCAACAGGGAGGTGGGCGGCATGGGTGGTCGTGAGGATGGGTGCTGCTGGGGGGGTCTCGATCAGGTGGGGGTGGGGTGATCCAAGACATGGGTAAGTGAATGGCTCCGGGTGGGCTTGAGGCACGAAACGGGGTGCTCTCGTTCGAGGGGGGGAAAACTGAGGGGCGGGGTGAATGGTGGGAGGGGGGTGGTAGTTTATGAAGGGGAATTGTGCGGGCACCGTATGTGTGGGAGGGGGTGTGGGGCAGGGTAGTGGAAATCTGGAAGACGGGGTGGAAGTTGGAAGGGGGGCAGAGCTTGCGGATGCTTGTTGGGAAGGGCTTGCGAGTAGTTGGCTGAATTGGGGGTGGTGCGGGGTAGGGGTGTGTATGATTTGGAGGAGGGGGGGGGGAAAGAGGGTCGCCGTGGAGTGGAGTTGGTTGGAGAGTTAGGAGTGGCGACGCGCATTGTTCGTGTGGGTGGAACTGGGTGGTGGTGACGGATTAGTAGAGGGGAGGTCGGCGAGTTGGAAATGTGGAATCGCTGTGCGGGTGGTTACATCCTTTCGGGGTAGGCTGGGCGTTTTTGAAGTTTGTGAGCAGGATAGACGGATGTTGGTGGAGCGCTGTGAGCGGTTTGGGCTGGGGGATGGATGTTGGGGATGTTCATTTTAGTGGTAGTGGGGGGATGTAGATGGATGGCTGCGGAAGGAGGAGGAGGGGATGTTGGGGGGCGGGGTGGGTGGTAGCGAGGTGTGGGGCGGAAGGCGGTGCAGCGTATGGGGTGTGGAGGGGGGAAGGGGGTCCAGGGAAGTTAGAGTGGGATTGGGTGTGTACGCGGCGTGAGGTGCGAGTTGTCAAGTAGAGGGGCTATGGGGGGTATCTTGGGTGGCTGGCTGGGTGGGGTGGGGGTTCGGGGAGGTCGTTGGGGGGTTGGGGTGAGAGCGGGTGGGAGTGTCGAGGTTGGTTGGAGGGATACATGGTAGGAGATTGGGGTCTGGGGGGACTGTGGGTGGCAGACAGCAGGGGGGGGGGGTTAGAGTGGGGCGAGGGGGAAGCAGGGTGAGGGAGAGGGGGGGAGCTTCTGGGCGTGGGGGTGCTGTATAGGTAGGTGTGGGGTGGGGGGGGTTGAGAGGGGGGTGGCGCAGAGTGGAGGGGCGTGTGGGGGGTTTGGGGGAGGCGTGGGATGTAGTATGGTGCTCGAGAGGGTGGGCTGGGGGTGGGGGAAATGTTTATGGGTGCGCGCGGGGTGAGGATGGGATAGGCAGGGGGTATCTATGTTAGATGGAAAGGAGTGTAAAAATAGGGGTTGGGGTGGGAGGGGGGGGGGTGGATGAAGAGTGGGCGTAATGGCGATGTGGGGGTCTAAATGGAGAGGGGGGGGGAGCATGGGTTTGGAAGGTGAGTGGTGGAGTAATAGGTGACTGGTATCGGGTGTTCTGGGGGAGCGTTGACGGTGAAGAGGATGACCGGTGTGTGGGGGGGGGTTGGTGAGTGAAGGGTGCGTGGGCGTGAAGCAGTGGGGTGTGGGGAGGGTAGGGGGACGGTAGATAGGGGTGTTGACGGGCTTCATGCTGTAAGGGAGATGGAGCGGGGTCTACGGGGGGGGGGGGGGGAATGAGGGGCAGAGATGCGGAGGTGGGGGGGGAGGGCGCGGGGAACCTATGGCAGGAGAGGAGCGCTCTGGGGTGGTGCGTTCAGGAAGGTAGGGGATGGGGGTATGGCAGAGCGAGAGAGTGGTCGTGGGTGGAGGGGATGGTTGGGTGAGTGGTTGAGATCGTGGTGTGTGAAGTCGGGTTCGGTGGAGGGGTATATGAAGTGTTACTTGATGTAGGAGAGTATATGGAGGGGTCTGGGTGAGGGCGAAGGGGAGTTGAGGGATGTCGAGGGTGGGTATGGGGGACGGGTATGGGATGTGAGGATCTTGAAGGGGAGAATTGGGGGATGGCGTCGGGGGAGTGCGCGTGCACCGGGAAGTATGGGGCGAAGGGGGGGGTTGGGAGGGGCGTAGGGGGGTGAGGTAATGGGGAGGGTGGCGGTTATAAAGAGAGTTGCGAGGGTGATGGTGGGGTGCCGGGCCGGGAGGGCGTGGGAGACGTGGGGGTGCGGGACGGAGGGGGGGATAGGGGCTGCGGGAGAGGGCAGGAGAGATCGGTGATGAGGAGGGGGGGTCTTATTGGCGGGCGGTGCTGGGTCGCAGATGTGTGGTTTTAAAGGGCTTTGGATGGGGTGGACGGAGTTTGGTTAGGCTGGGGGGGGGGAGGTAGTGATGGAGAGAGGTGATGATAGCCTAGGGGGGTGAGGGGCGTGGGCGGGTCGGCGCCGGGGGGCGTTATGGATGGAGTGGGGGTTCGCTGGCTGGGGGTGGTGGCGGGGCCTTGGTTGTTGGTTCTGGTGGTGTAGGATCTGTGTCGTGGTCGGGGGGGGTGGGGTGGTAGGGGAAAGCTGGGGGGAGGTGAGGGGGATGAGGAGTGGGGGGTTAGGAGCGTTTTTGTGTATGGGGTGAAGAGTAGGGGGGAGGGGGTGGGGGGGCAGGGGTGTCTGCGGTGTGGGAGGTGGATGCTGGTGGGGGGTGGGTGTGGTTAGGGGGGTAGGGCGTTAGGTGCGTGTCAAGGGACTAGGGTGGTTGATTCTGTGATGGTGTGGGGGGGGGGTGGGGCGGGGGCGGGAAGAGGGTTTGGCAGGGCAGTGTTGGGGGGGATACGCGTCGAAGGGGGGGAGAAGGTGACGTTGGGGTGGGATATGGGCGGGAGAGAGGGCTTGGGTGGTGGGCCTGTGGCGGGTGCGGTGGAAATGTGGTAGATCTATGAAGGGTGGTGGGGACTAGGGGGACGTTATGGGATGGTGGTTACGAGGGGCGTGGGGCGTGTGGAGATCGGGAGGGAGGGAGTAGATGGGAGGTTTCGTGCTGGTGGATTTGTCGCGCTGCTGTTTGGTGGGTTATCGCGATTGTGCTGGCTTGATGCGTGGAGGTGTGGAGGAGGAGCGATTGGGTGTGGTGTCGTGGTTTGGCTATGGGACGAGTAGTGTGGGGAGAGATCGTGTGGTGCTGGGGAGGGGGGGTAGAGGCGATAGAGTGTATGGTGCGACTAAGTCAGAGAAGAGGTGGTGTGCATGAATCATGGGGGGGCGGGGGGAGGGTAAGGACGAGGTGTGTAGCGGGGGTTGTGTAGGGGCTGGAGGTGAATGGGGTGTGGGGGAGTGTTGGGTCCAGGGGGGGGTGGGGAGAGACGGGCGGGTGGCGTGTTGGGGAGGGGTTAAGTGGAGTGGTGTTGAGTTGGGTGAAGTGGTAAGGGCATGGGGAGGGAGTCTGTATGGGGAGGGGTGGGGTTGGTTCGGGGGGGGGGGGTCTCGGCGGGGGGGGCAGGAGGCGGGGAAGAGGTCACCTGCGGGGATGGGGGGATTTAGTGGTGGGTTGAGGAGTGTTATGGGATGTGGGGGTGTTGTGTCTTGGTTATTGGGGTAAGGGCTGGGGGAGGGTGGGGGTGTGGGGGCTGGTGAGAAGGGGGGATGGGGGTGCCTGGGGGGGGATAAGTAGGGCTGAAGTGGGCTATGGGCGTGGGCGGGAGGTGGCTGTGAGGGTGCGGTCTGGGTTTGGGTGCGTTTGGGGGGGAGGGGGGTGAATCCCAGGCGGTGTAGCGGCGGATTTCGGGAGTGGTGGTAGGTGATGGGATGTCTCGGGAAGGGGGATGTTTGAAAGCATGCGGGAGAGAGGATGGGGGGGTTTTGAGAAGGGGGAGAGTGGATTTGGGGGCGTGTGTGACATTGCAGTGGGGTGGTGCTGTATTGTGGGCGCTTAGGGAGGAGGGGAGAGTGGTGCGGGGGACGGGAGGGGTGATGTCGAGGGGTCTGGGGTGAGGTGGATTCGTGGGGGAGAGAGGGTGGAGTGTAAGGCGGGGGGTGCTGGGGGTGATTGAGCGGGAAGAGTTAGGGTGATTAGAGGAGCCGGGAGAGGGGTGCACAGGGGTAAGGTGTGTTGGGGTGTTGTTCGGGGACGGGGAGAGGGATGGAGTTAATGGGGGGGGGTGTAGTGAGGGGTGTTGGATATAGTTTGGGGTGTAAGCATACGGGTGACTTGGTCTGCGTGGGCGGAAGGTTGAGGTGGGTGTGGTCGGAGAGGGGGTGACGGGGGGAGTGTATGAGGGGGCGGTTTTAGGGAAGAGGCAGTAGAGTGGAGGCGAAGTTTGGGGGGCGAGGTAGGGGATGATAATGAGACGGGACCGGAGGGAGGGGGTGGGGGATGGGTGGAGGTAAGTTGTACTGGTGTGAGGGGCGCAGTCTTTTGGTGCGCGGGAGATGGGTGGTGGGATGTGTTGGTGCTGAGGCGGGTTGCGCGCTGGTGCTCTGGCGGTGAGCGATTGCAGATTAGTTTGCTGGCTGGTTGTGGCGGCGGAGGGACATACAGGGTGGGGGTTGGGATGAAGTGGGTAGGGGAAATGGTTGGTGGGTAGTGGGTCTGATATGGGAGGCATGCGGGTAGGTGGGGGGGGGGGGAGGTGGCAAAGGGGTGCGGGGGTAGGAGATGGATGGGTTGAAGGTGGAGGAGGAATTGGTGGTTTGGGGGGGGGGTGCGAGCGGGAGGGGTGGTTAAAGAGGGGGAGGGGGGAGGAGGGTTTTTGCGACTCAGAGAGGCACCGGGTGAGGTGGTGAATGGGTGGATATGGGTGGGTTTAGGGGGTCGGGAGGGGGAATGGCCAGTGGGGGGTCGGAAGTGGAGGTGGGGGGTGGGTGATGGGTGGTATGGGCGCTAGGGGGGATGTCATGGGAGTGGGTTAAGTAAGTGATGGGTTTGTGATAGGTAGGCTGGTGGTTTAGGGTGGACGTTCGGGGTGGGGGGTTGGGGTGGGGTTTGGGGAACGTGGGTAAGGGTGACTGGGGTGTTGGTGGTGAAGTGTGGTGGGGGGGGGGGAGGAGCAACGGGGTCGTGGGGGGAGTGGGAGCGGAGCGGGGGCGGCTGGGGGGTCGGAAAATTTGGGGTGGCTGAGGGTGAGGAAGGCGAGAAAGGGGGGGGGTGGGGGGGAGTAGCGGATGGTGGTACGGTGAGTGTTGTAGAGGTTGAAAGTTGGGTTCGAGGGGATGAGTGTTGTGTGCTGTGGGGGGTGTGGGTCGTCAAGTGGGGGGGGGGAGGGGAGGGGGGTGTTGCGGATTGGCGAGGCGGCGGGGGGTGGGCTGGGCGGGGTTGGGGATGTAAGGGGATGCGAGTTCGGGGTCGGGTGGGTGGAGGTTGTGGGTGGGGGAATGGTAAGGGGGTGGGTGGGGATGGGCGGGAATCGGGGTCGGGGGGTGTAGAAGGGGTAGGTGGGTGGTTTGAGGGTGAAGGGGGGTGAGGGTAGAGTGCGACTAGGGGGGAGGTGTGGGGAGAGGGGGGGCGAAAATGCGGGTTGGGGCGGTGGTGGCAGAGGCGGGGAGGGTGGGAGGGGGGAGAGGGGTAGTTATTGGTGTTGGGGAGAATGCATATCGGGTAGGTTGGGGTTAGAATATGAGAGTAGGGTGTCGATGGGGAGGGGGCAGATTTGGGGGGTATGAAGTTGGCATAGGGTGGGAAATGAAGGGGTGCGGGTTTTGGTTAGAGGTGAGGGGGGGGCGGTGGTTAGTTTGTTGGGGTTGAGTGCGGGTGTGGGGGGGAGGAGGGGGAAAGTTAGCGGGTTGTGGTGGTGTGGGGGGTTTTGGTGGAAGATGGGTAGTGGGGCGGGTGGGGGGTGGGGGGATATGGTTGGGGGTGGTGGATGGGAGGGGGGCTCACGGGCGGTTGGGGGGGCGAAGAAGGGGGTCTATGTTGGGTTATTTGGTAGGGTAGGGCGGTTGAGGGGCAGTCGGGGGTGTGGACGCGGGGAAAGGGGTGGGATAGGGAAGGCTAGGGGTGTTGGTCGTTTTTGGGGGTGTCGGAGTTGTGGGTTGGTGGGGTGGAGCGCGACGGGAATAGGGTTGTGGGAATGGGGAATGTGGGAGGGGGTGGTGGGCCGAATGGGAGGGATGTGGGGGGGTTGAATTGGGAGGAGGGCGTGGGATTGGGCTGTTGGAGGTGACGGTGGTGGGAGATGGGAGGGGGAGGCATTAGGGGGGGTTACGGAGGGGGCGGTTGATTGGGGGGTGGAGGCGGTGGGGGTTGGGCGGGAGAGGTGGATAGGTGGGGAGAGTCGTGTGATTCAGGCTGTGAAGTTGGGGGTGAGGGCAGAAGGGGAGGGCTGGGGGGGGGGAAGTGCTGAGGAGTACCTGGGATGCGGGTTAGTGTGGCGAGGGCTGAGGTGGGGTGTGGCTAGATGTCGTTGAAAGGCGGTTGGGGGATGGGTGGATTATGGGGGGAGTTGGTTATGGGGGGGGGTGGGGGTTGTGTGGGGGTGGAGGGAGGAAAGGGGGGGGGGGGGGGAAGGTGGGGAGGTTGGGTTCGGGGTCGGGTTAGATGGGGTGGTGGAGGATTTGGGTGCGGAGAGGGGTGTATCGTGAGAGTGGAGGGAGATATTGGGGGGGTGATATCCGGCTCAGTGCATTGGTGGGGCGGTGTGAAGGGTAGGGGTCTAGTGGGTGGATGTAGGTTGGGGGTGGAGACGTAGTGGGTGGGGGTGGGGACGGAGGGAGGGGTCTGGGAGTGGGTGGGTGGGGGGTGACGTATGGGGTGGAGTTGGTGGAGGTGGGGGCGGGGGAGGGCGGTTCAGTTGGATGGAGGTGGGGCAGGGAGTTGAGGTGTGGGGGTAAGAGTGGGTGGGGGGGGTGGGGGTTGGGGGGCTGGGGGGGTGTTGGGGAAGGGGTTGGCTGGGGTTGGGAGATTGAGTAGTGTGGGAGGGTGGGTTGTACAGTGGTGGTGAGGTAGGGTGTTGCGAGGTGAGGAGGGTGTGTGGGAGCGGGGGGGTGGTGGATGTAAGTGCGGTGGGGTAGGGGAGTTGATGTTTGGAGGGGGGTTGCGGGAGTAGGTTTTGGGGGGGTTTTCGGAGGTTGTGTGTGGTTGGGGGGTTGGAAGGGATGTGTTTGGTGGGGGGAGTTGAGGGGTAGGGGGTGAAGTCGGAGGGGTGGATGGGTCGGGATTGGTGGGGTCGGGATGTTGGAGGAGGGAGTGATCGTGTTTTGGTTTGATGCGTGGCACACTGGTTGCTGTGGGACCGTTGGGTGAAGAATGGCGGGGGGGGTGCACGGGGGTGAGAGGGTGGGTATAGGGAGTAGTGTTCGGCCGAATTTGCTATCAAAGGTAACCACTTGACTCTTGTCAAAGGAAACCAATTCGATGGTAGAACCAAAACCGATCCTCATAGACACATTCATGAATTCCTCAGAATCTGCGATATGTTTAAATACAAAGATACTGAGAATGAAGCCATCCGCCTAATGATGTTTTCTCTATCACTCACTGGAGAAGCAAAAACATGGTTGGATGAACTCAACGAAAGAACTATCAAAACATGGGATAAACTTTGAACCGCTTTCATTAGCCGTTTCTTTCCCCTAGCTCTTTTCGACCGACTCCTCGAATAAATACGAGCTTTCTCTCAACATGAAGACGAATCTCTAACCGATGCTTGGCTTCGCATGAAGGAAATGCTCTGAAACTGCCATGGTCACAATCTGTCCAAGGGCAATATAATTAAAATCTTTTATCACGGTCTCAGCGAAATAACCCAAGAAGTTCTAAATGCCGCAACTGGTGGTATTTTCCTCTATAAAACACCAAATCAAGCTTATCATCTTTTGGAAGATAAAGTCTTACTCAAGCTTGACTGGGCTAAAAGTCAAAAAACCAAATCATCTATTAAGAAAACCGTTGCTTTTGCCGATGAAGGTAGCAGTAATTCTAATACTGATAAAATTATAGCCCGAATGGATGCCATGACCCTGAAAATGGATGCTCAGTATAAAGAACTCCAATCCCGTGCTAAAAAAACAAAACCCGATCTTGATTAAGATAATATACCTATGTCCCGAGAAGAAGAAGCCAAATCCATGCAAACTTTTCGTAAGACTCGTTTTTACAATGATTACCGCGACCAAGACTCGAATCGCGATAATTGGCTTTTAAACGAACAAAGTAATTACAATCGAGACAACTACCGATCCAACACCGATGATAAACCATACGATCTTTAAAAACAATTCAACGATTTCAAGAAATCTCAGCAATCGACCAACGCTTTCGTCAAAGAAACATTTATGGATCTCAAAACCCAACTCGAAACCGTTGCCAAAAATTATCAAGCTTCAATTCGAAACCTTGAAACCAAGTTCGACAGACTTGCTGATAAGCAATCTGGTCGACCTTCTGGATCTCTTCCTAGTAACACTCAACCAAACCCAAAAGCACATAACTCTAAAGCCTACCAACCACCACAATCTCGCAATGAGCATGTGAATGTCGTATTCATAAAAAGTGGTAAATCTTACAACCCACCAGTTAACCCAAATTATCAACAAAATGATTCTGAAACTCCTATCAACTTCGATAACGATGATGAAGATGATGAACCGACACCACAAACAAAAACTCAGAATCCAAAATCAGTCAAAGAAACTCTGTTACCCAAACCATACAAACCAAAAATTCTGTATCCTCAATGTCTTAGGAAAGAGAAAATGAAAGCTCAATACAGAAAATTTCTCAATATGTTCCGTGCTGTCCGAATCAATGTACCTCTTATCGATGTCTTGGCTGGAATGCCTAATTATGGAAAATTTCTCAAGGAACTAATAAGCAACAAACACAAAATCAAACAAATCTTTGCGGCTTTCTTAAAGTATGAAAGTTTAGCAATGATCCAAAACAAAGTTCCACCTAAACTCGAAGACCCCGAAAGTTTTCTTATTCCATGTAATTTCAACAAGACCTTCTCTTGCAATGCCTTAGCCGACCTTGGTGGCAAACAAATAACTTAAATGCCATAATTTGCTATATGCGAAAATTATCACTCGAGACTCTTAAAACCTACTAAAATGACGTAAGAATTAGCCGATAGATCCATTCTAATAACCCAGTTGGAATAGCTTGAAAATCAGACTCGTATTGAAGTTGGGTAAATTTTACCTTTCCTACTGATTATTGTTATTCTCGAAATGAAGAAAGGATAGTAAAGTTCCCCTCATCTTGGACGACCAATTTCTTCATACTGCTGAGGACAGTGAATTCCAGGTAAACAAAAACAAACTCATACTATGAAGTTGGAAAAAAAAAAACCTGGAACAAAAAAAATGATCTTCAATATCGATTATGCAATGACGAAATCTTAGAAGAATATTTCGATGCTCTTTTAGACGAAGGTAGTAAAATCATTCATTCCATCGAAGGAACCTTTCTCGAAGAAGAAATCTTTGCTGAATTTGATGAATTCATGGCAATGACTACTAAGATAGAAGAATTCTGACATCCGAATACTGACAATCCGATAGACCCACACCGATTGAAAAACAATCACCATCAATACTGATTATTAACATCAAAACCTCTCCTCGAAAGAACCTCCTACATAATCCTTGACCTTAAACCTTTTCTGATAATCTAGAATATTGAAATTTCCTGGAAAGAAACCCTCTTTTCTCCTTGATCAAATCATCTCAGTCTTATCCAAAAAAAGAAAAACAAACTCATATATGTTCTTAAAAAGCACAAGCAAGCCTTTTCTTGGAAAATGACAGATATTCTTGGTATATGCCCATCATTCTGCAAACATAAGATTCAAATTCTTGATGACAAGAAACACGTTGTCAAAAAATAAAGAAGGTTAAATCCGAACATGCAAGAAGTTGTTAAAAAAGAAATCGTGAAACTCCTGGATACCGGTATAATTTATCCAATTGCCGATAGTCCTTGGGTTAGTCGTATCCACTGTGTACCAAAGAAAGGTGGTATTACAGTTGTCACCAACGAAAATGATGAACTTGTTCCAACAAGAACCGTTACGGGTTGGCGAGTATGCATCAATTATCGTTAACTCAATGAAGCAACCGCAAAAGATTATTTTCTCTTACTTTTTATGGATTAAATGTTAGAAAGACTCGCAGGAAACAAATATTTCTATTTCCTCGATGGTTTTTCTGGATATTTTCAAATCCCTATCGATCCTAATGATCAAGAGAAAACAACATTCACATGTCCTTTTGGAACATACGCTTATAAGCGAATGCCTTTCGGGCTATGCAATGCTCCTGCCACATTCCAAAGGTGCATGTTGGCAATCTTTCACGATATGATCGAAGAATCCGTCGAAGTATTCATGGACGATTTTTCTGTATTCGGAAACTCTTTCGACAAATGCCTAAACAATCTCGATAAAATGCTCCAATGTTGTAAAGATGCTCATCTTGTCCTTAATTGGGAAAAATGTCACTTCATGGTCAAAAAAGGAATTGTGCTCGGACACAAGGTGTCTAGCGCCAGACTTGAAGTCGACAAAGCAAAAATCAACGTAATCTCAAAACTTCCACCCCCTACTAATATCAAAGGTATTAGAAGCTTTCTGGTACATGCCAGTTTTTACCGATGTTTCATTAAAGACTTCTCGAAAATTGCTCAACCTCTAACTAAGCTGCTCGAAAAAGATACTCCATTTGAATTTGATGATGAATGTCAAAAAGATTTTGAATCATTGAAAGAGAAACTCACATGTGCTCTTGTGATCGTAAGCCTAAATTGGAATCTTCCATTTAAACTTATGTGTGATGCAAGTGATTTCACAGTTGAAGCCATCTTAGGTCAAAAAGATGGTAAAATTTTTCACCCAATCTACTTCGCACGTAAAACCCTTAATCCAGCTCAACAAAAATACACCGTAACCAAAAAAGAACTTATGGCTGTAGTTTTTGCATTTGATAAATTCATATCTTATCTTATTCTCTCAAAAACTATTGTTCACATTGATCATTCAGCTCTAAGGGACTTATTCAAAAAGCAAGATGTTAAACCACGCCTTATTCGATGGATCTTACTTCTGCAAGAATTCGACATATAATTCAAAGACAGAAAAGGAACAGAAAACGTTACAGCCGATCACTTATCCTGAATCGAAAATGATGAAACAAGCAATGATAGTGAAGTCGATGATAACTTTCCCGGAGAAACTCTTATGGAAATCAATACCAAAGATGAACCTTGGTTCGCAGACTTTGCAAATTACCTAGTCGGTAATATTTATACCAAAAGGAATGACGTACCAACAAAAGAACAAATTCTTCTCTGACCTCAAACACTACTTTTGGGAGGAACCTTACCTTTTCGAAGTATGTTCCGACGGTATGATTAGACGCTATATATCTGGACCAGAAACCCGTACCATTTTAGATCAATGTCACCATGGACCAACCGGTGGACATTATGGACCCAACATAACTGCTAAAAAAGTTCTTGATTCGAGATTTTACTGGCCAACAATCATCAAAGAAGCTTATACTCTAGTTCGCTTATGTGAAGCATGCCAAAAGACCAGAAATATATCAAAACGTGATGAGATGCCCTTAAACAACATTCAAGTTTGTGAAATTTTCGAAATATGGGGTATCAAATTTATGGGACTATTCTCGAAATCATATAAGTTTGAATACATTATAGTCGCTGTTGATTATGTATCTAAATGGGCCGAAGCTCAAGCTTTACCAACCAATGATGCCCGAGTAGTAGTCACCTTTCTGAAGAGACTATTCTTCCATTTTGGAATGCCCAAAGCTCTAATCAGCGACTGAGGTACTCACTTCTATAACAAAATAATAGAAAAAACCATGAAAAGGTATGGAGTTAACCACCACTTCTCTACATCTTATCACCCTTAGACTAACGGTCAAGTTGAAAACATGAACAGAGCTCTCAAAAGAATTCTTGAAAAAACTGTAAAAGACAATCCTGCTATTTGGTCAAGAAAACTTGACGACGCTTTGTAGGCTTTTCGCACTGCCTACAAAATACCTACCGATACTACACCATACAAACTAATATATGGAAAGAACTGCCACTTACCATTCAAAATTGAACACCGTGCATACTAGGCACTGAAGAATTGTAACCCATATCTCATCGCTGCTGGTGAGAAAAGAATATTTCAGTTACACGAGTTAGACGAACTTAGATACCAAGCCTATGAAAACTCTTGTCTATACAAGGAAAGAACCAAAGTCTGGCATGACAGAAAATTATGAATGAGAAAAGAATTCAAACAAGGAAACAAGGTTCTGTTATTTCACTCAAAATACAAATTTAAACAACCGAAGCTCAGATCTCGATGGTTAGGACCATATGTAGTGAAACATCAATATCCATCCGAATATGTTGAACTTTATGGAAAAGATGGAAAAATGTTCATAGTCAATGGCCATCGACTCAAACTATATCATGAAGAAGACAATAACTCAAGGGAGGCAGTTACTCCTTTCTTCCCAAAAGAATGACTCTCGAAGTACGAGTCTAGCTAACGACTCTCTTAAAAATTAAGCACTTCTTGGGAGGCAACCCGTGCTTTACTTAATTGTGGAGGAGTCCCTCCTCTATTCTTCTACTAATATCTTTTATTTATTTTCTTAAAAAAATTAACAAAAATATTTTCTTTTTGTGTGCTTTTGTATGTTTACTTTTATGCAGGTACTTTAGCCTTAAGATATGGAAAATTACGAAGTATGCTCAAGATATCTCTACTACACCTATGCATTTTTCTATGCCCCGGGAAGTATCGTTCTCCTTTAATTTTTCCTATTTTATCTCTATTATCAGTTATCACATTTAGGGCAATGTTCAACTTAGGTGTGGAGGGGAGCCAAATAGGAAAAATTAATCATATCCCTCTATGTTTGCCCTGTTAAAAACTTTCCAACTGATATTTTATGAAAAATTCTAATTATACGTTTTTAAATTAAAGTAAAAAATGCTCTTTGTAAGGCAAATCCAACGGGATCGACATTATAGCTAGCACACCCTAGTCCACTAAATTGTGAGAATTTTAAGCCTTTATAATATTCAGGTATCCACCTTTGGTACCCAAGATAATTGATGCCTTTAGCTTTTTCGAGTTAAGGTTTGAATGTAGTCATATGTGTCTATTCCGTTGTTACGGATGTGTACGTATGGTTTTTGTCGCCTTTTCTGGAACATTGGTATTGGTTGATAATTATGTTTGAGAGAGCCGATAATTTAAAAGCTCTAGAACTTGTGCTTAATCATTATTTACTAGATCGAAGCCTATCACATGAAATGTATCCTGCAAGTCCTTGTTCTTGTAAGCACTCCTTTTAATGCAATATTGCTGAAATATCTAAAAGTTGAATGAAGAAGCTTTGTGCCAAGCCTTAGTAAAAAAATGTTATATATGTGTGTTATAATAGTTCAAAGAAATAAAGGCTTATGTTCGTCGCATGAAGATTGGATGCTCTCTAGTACTAAAGTTCCGCCCTTCGGTCAGGTTTATATGTTAAGTACAAGCCTATGGTAGCTGTCTAGATTATGTCTGTGCAAATTATGTGTTCTTCACAATAACATATTTAACCCTATCTGAGTGGTTGAGTGAATTTGAAAATCAAACACTATCCCTGTGTGAGGTGCTATGTTATATGTCTATGCCTGAAAAGCTATCCAATATGAAAACTCTTATAAAAATCTAAATTTTCTCCAAGTCACGATAAATGATTTTATTTTTTCGCTTCCATTGCTTGAGGGCAAGTGATATGTGAGAAATCACATATCCTTTTTATACCAAAAATGACCCTAAAATGAATAAATTGTGCAAATTATGCTAGTATATTGCTTGTTTTGTCATTTGTGATGTGTAGGTACGGATATTGCAAAAATCACAAGAAAACGGTCAAAACCAGACAAACACGAACACGGGAACGGATAGAGTGCACAAGAGCCGCAAAATTTCTAGCAAAGGTCAACAAAGTCAACCTTGATCAACCCTTGGTCAACCCACTAAAAGACAAAACCCTTAAATCCCTAAAATAGCCCCTATTGTTTAACATATAACAAAAATGGTCCTTGAATGACTAACACCGTTAATCATTTTAATATAAAAGGCTAACGGTTGTTATCTTTTTAATTATAACCCAAAACCCTTTTACCCAGCCCATGATATTAACCCAAGCCCATTTCTTTTTTATAAAAGCCCAAGTCAAATACTCGTTCCCCGGGTCAAACACAACTCTATAAAAGAAAATAAGGCGGGAAAATCAGTTTTTACTATTCATCATCCCCTCCGTTTTACCCTGCATCAAAAACAAAGGGTAAAATTCAATTAATGACGTGGAACAAAGATTCGAGTACTATGCTACACGCTGGCAAGCGAAACGTCACCAAAGGGCTTTGATTGGTCAAGATGACTCAAGGAATGACACGCGGGCTTTCAAAGAAACACACCAAAAAGGGGAATATTGCACTAAAATCAATGTAAAAGAAGCACAAAGCCTCTGACACAAGGAATGCCACGCTGGCAATCCGTGTGATCACAATTTGATCCAAGGGTTACAAAAGGGCATCTAATGATTGGCAAGGATTCAAGGGTTAAGATCAAGACTGAAAGGAGCGTGTATCCAAGACCTAGAAGCTTCTCTCAAGCCTATAAATACAAGACCTTCTTCACTCACAGATGATATCTTTTGCTTATCTAGTCTAGCTTAGTGTAGACGTAGCTTATTGTATTTTTTAGCTTAATGTCATTTAGATTTTTGTAATCTTCATTTCAAAAGTATTGTAATTCAGTTTTCATTAATAAAATTTAAAGTTTACTTTAATCTTGTGTTGGATTCAGTTTTTACTTTAAGAGTAAAATGGTTTAGTAAGCTTTCAATTGTTCTAATAAGCTCTCAATAAGCTGTTATATCTACTTTTAAGCTAGCTAATTACTCAACTAAGCTCTCAAAAGCTTAGTTGAGCTTATCTTATTCAAAGTCCACAATGAAAATTACCTCAGCTTATTATGGAAGGGAAGCCAGTAATGAAAGGGCTTCCAAGACCACACCAGCTTATTCTAGGATAAGCCAGAGCTTGTTGATAGCTCACAAGAGCATTTGATAAACCTTGTTTAGAGCAAAGGCTATTCTAAGTTCTCAAATTCCTTTTTATAGCTTAATTTTGAATTTTAGCTTATTATTGCTTAGTTTAGTTTAATAATGCTTATTATAGTTGTTATGTGCTTATGATGCTTAATTGATAGTTTAAATTCTTAGTTTACTCTTATTTGTTATAAAACAGTCAAAAATACCAAAAATATTAGCATAGTCTTGAAGCTTATTAATTCTATTCTTTAGTTGGTTAAAACTGTTAATTAGGTATATTATTAGCTTTTTACTATCTGGTATTATGGATTAATAGCTTATATCTAAAATTTATAAGCTGAAAATGGGGTTTAATAGTTTAAAGGGGTGTTTGGAACAAGGCAGTACTAACCTTAGTTAGTACTGCCAAAGGTCATTAAACCTTTTGGACTGTTTTTTTAAACTTGATTTTTGAGTTTATAAGTTTGGATTTTAAGAATTTATTAGGTTAAATCAAGTTTAATTCAAATTTGTTAGTAGTAATTAGAAACTGTTAACATAATTCAAGATAGTTTGCAATTTAAGCTCTAGTCTTCTCTAGCTTTTAACTTCAGTGCATTTGTTGTTATTTTGGTGTCTTATAAATGCTAGAAGCAAAACTTTAAGCCTGCATTTGTTAGTTTAATGTTTTGGTCATTCATGTGCAAACTGCATCAGATAGGGATTTAGACTAGAAGCACTTTTCATGCTTAATTATCAGAGGGTAATTGTAGGGATTAGGTTTTGATTTTTAGCACACAAGTAGTTTATAGGTAGGTTTCAATCTTTTCAGCTTATTTTGTCTTAAAAAGTTAATTTGAGTATCTGTTTTTAGCCTTAAAATTCAGTATTTTCCATTTTCAAAACTAAAAATAAAACTCAAGTTCCTATTGAGTGTTTAAGCCTTTTTCAGCTAGCTTTTTCAATAAGCATTTGAATTTTAAAATGATTTTTAAAAGCCGTTTCATGTAGCTTTTTGGTTAAGGTTTAAGGTAGTATAAGCTAGAAATCCATAAGGATCTGTTTGCATAGTTAAAAATAAGCCTAAAGTACCTAAGTTGTCTGTTTAGATTTCAGTTCTATGCTATAGTGCTTATTTGATTTTCTGGGCTTATTTGCTCACTTTCTTAGCTTATTTTTACTTAAATTGCTTATCAGGTGTAGTTTAAGTCCCTTTTAGCTTATTTCTTTTAAGTCTAGGGCTTATTTGAGCTTATTTGCAGTTTAGCTTTAAAAAAATTAAGTGTTATAGCTTTTTAAGATTTCTATCCTTTTCAGCTTAATTTAGCTTAAACTCTTTGCTTATTTTTGTTTATTTATGCTTATTAGGTATAACGTTTTAGTTATTTTTAGCTTATTATCCCTTCTCTTAGCTTAATAGTGTAAAAAAGCCTAAATAGTTAGCATTTTAAGCCCTTAAGAGTAAAAAACATTGCTGTTTTATTTAGCTTATTTTAGTGCTTATTTATGGTTTATAAAAAAGGTTGTTTTACAAAAATTGCTTATTTGTTGCTTTTATAAAAAGTTGTAAAAAATGGAATTTGCAAAAACATTTAGGAGTAGGGGAAGCCCCGGGTGAGCAAGGCTCGAACCCGGGACCTCAACCCCACACCCAAACGTTTTACACACACTCCCTCTACCAACTCGCCCTTGGGTCTTTTTCGGTATATGTTTGCACAATTTATTCTTTATAGTAGTTTTGCCCCTTTAAGCTTATTTGCCGTTTTTGGCTTATTTGATAAGCTGTTTTCACAAGCTTATTTTTCTTAGATTCTACACTGTTCAAGCTACTTTTCATAATTTTTCCAGTTTTTTTTATAAATTGTTTAGTATTTTTTATATTTAAATTTTGATAAATTGTTTTTAATTCATAAAAATTTAAAAAAAGTCAAAAAAATATAATTCTTTTTTAGAAAATTTTCTTTTAACATTTAGAACCTAGGAAAATTAGATTTGCTTTCGTAGGGTTTAAATCGTAAAATTTGGTTTTTTAAAGAACGGGATTGAATCCCGTTTACGTTTTTTGTGTTTTTAAGCCCGTATCACTTCCGTTTTTGGTCTAGTTTTCTTTGTTCTAGCATTTTAGTCAAATAAGATTTAAAAAATTCAAAAAGATAATTTTAGGACTTAATTTTGATAATTTAGGGTTTTTAGGTCCCGTTTAGATTCCCGTTTTGCGTTTTTAGTTAAAATTTTGTCTTACCTTAAGTGTTTTTTTAGTTTTTGCCTTAGTTTTCCCGTAGTTTTAGATAACCAATCACAATCTTTTTCCATTCAAGCATCGATTCTCAAAACGACTTTCGGCTTTCAATTGCATTCCTCGTTGGGGAAACGACCCGGGAATCATACTCCCGGATTACTATAATTGTGATTTTTTAATTCTTACCCTCTTATATATATATTTATAAGTATATTTTATATTTATATATTATATATTTTAAAAGGTGTGACTCAATATTGATCAAGTTTTTGGCGCCGCTGCCGGAGAGGATTGCTTACGATTGTTGAAGCCGTTTGACAATTTGTGTTTGAAGATCCTTCCGTGTGAAGTTATTTTGTTTATTTTCTTATAAAAAAAATACAAATTTTTTTTTCTTTTATTTAGTTTAATTATAATATAAAAACAAGAAAAACCAAAAATATAAAAACATTATCCATAAAAAGAAATAAAAAGCACAAGTTGGTAAAAGAACACCAACATATAATACTTTCAACTGAAGTATTATCCATTAATAAGTTACCGAACCAATGAATCAAAAACTTACCTTTTGTGTCTCTCGCAACGTACGACTCACCTTTGAAAATTAAACAAACTCCTTTGTGCGTTTTTCTTTTAGAGAGTTACCGAGAAGCGAGTTGATTATTAGGTTTAAGTGTCTTATCTCATTGTCCGCATTTAAAATTTATTGTGAATACATTGTTGAAAAACCAAAAAAAATAAAAAACCAAAAAAAATTAGTATAAATTTTCTTTTTAAATTTTAGTGCATGCACACTCATTCTCAATATCGTAATTCTAACTGTCAACAACAACAAGTCCCGCCGACTTTTGTTAAACCATTTAATCTTGTTGAACCAATTGAAAATCAAGCTCCTCCCGTAGTTACGATGGATGATAATCGTACTATGGCTCAATTGCTCAAAGCACCCACCGCGGGTTACGAGGATGCCATCGTTGTGCCCGAAATCACCGCGGACAACTTTGAGCTTAAGCACGGATTGTTTACCCTCGTTCAAAACAAACAATTCTTCGGACATGACAAAGAAGACTCTCATGCTCACATCCGTTATTTCAACAAGATCATTTCTACGATGAAGTTCTCGAACGTCCCGAGTACGTCGATAAAGCTTATGCTTTTCCCGTTATCTCTCGAGGGTGCCGCCCGAATTTGGCTTGAAAAAGAACCCCCTGGATCGATTCTTACATGGGATGATCTTGTTTCGAAATTCATCAACAAATTCTTCCCTCCTTCCAAAACAACAAATCTTCGAAATGAAATCATGAGATTTCAACAACGATTTGATGAAACTTTCTACGAGGCATGGGACCGATTCAATGATCTCCTTCGGACATGCCTACATCATGGATTTTCGGAATTACATCAACTCTATACTTTCTATAATGCTTTGAACTATAATGATCAAGATTCGTTGAATTCTGCCGCGGGTGGTAACTTTTTGGATAAAATGCCTCGTGATTGCCTAAGAATCATCGAGAGCAAATCCAAAGTTCGTAATTCACGTAACAAACCGGTTGTTGCCAAAGTGAGTTCGAGCTCTTCCACCCCCGGTATTTCTCCCGATGTTGCCGAACTTAAAGATATGGTGAAAGCTTTACTTCTCGATAAGAAAAATCAAAACCAAGCTCCCACTCCCGTGAAAGCGGTCGAGGAAAGTTGTGTTACTTGTGGTGGAGCTCATTCTTACCGAAATTGTCCCGCCACCGATGGCAACGTTTATCGTGACAATATTCAAGAGTACGTCTCCCAAGCCGCCGCAGCTAATTTCAATCAAGGAAATACCGGTTACCGAGCCCCGATTGCTAATCAAATTCGACCTCCCGGTTTTCCTCCCGTTCAACAAAACCAAGGAAATAACCAAAACCGTTACAACCAAAACCGGGGAAATAACTACAACCAAGGCCAAATTTATCAACCACCGATTAATCAACCCCCGGTTCACCAAGCTCCACCTTACCAAGCTTCGGCTCCACAAACACAAGGTATGACAAAGACCGATTTTGAAATCTACGTCAAGGCTAATGATGCAGTTATGAGAAACATGCAAGACCAAAACCAAAACTTACAAAATTAAATGACCAATTTAACGAACATGCTTTCTAAGTTTGTGAATTCCAATACCGCTTCTACTTCAGGTTCGGGTACACTCCCTAGTAATACCATTACTAACCCGAAGGTAGACTTGAAGGGTATTACCACCCGAAGTGGTGTTGCTTATCAAGGACCCACGATTCCTACTACTTCTTCTTCTCCTCCTAAAGTAGTGGAATGTGAAACCGATGTGACAAAGGACACGGTGCCTCCTACTAATAACGGAAGCACCAAAGACGTCCAACCTTCGGTTGTCCAAATTCAATCCCAAGTACCAAATTCTGAACCCATTGTTAATCCCGTTAGTGCTCCGATGCCTAACCCGAAACCATCAATTCCGTATCCTTCGAGACGTAATGATGAAAGGCATCGTGAAAAGGCTAACGACCAAATTGAGAAATTCTACGAAATCTTTAAAGATTTGAGTTTCGAAATTAGCCTCATGGATGCTTTTATTCTTATACCAAAATTTGCCTTGACTCTTAAAGCCTTAATTGGAAACAAAGAAAATTTAAGTGAAATGGTTAGAATTCCTTTGAATGAGCATTGTTCGGCGGTCATCCTCAACAAGTTACCCGAAAAACTTGGAGACCCTGGCAAATTTCTCATACCGTGTGATTTTCCCAGAATGGATGAGTGCTTAGCCTTGGCCGATCTTGGCGCTAGCATAAATCTCATGCCATTATCCGTGTGGAAAAAGCTTTCCCTTCCTGAGCTCACTCCTACTTGTATGACTCTTGAACTTGCAGACCGTTCGATTACCCAACCGATCGGGATCGCCGAAGATGTCTATCTAAAAGTAGGAAAGTACAAATTCCTGGCTGACTTTGTAGTCGTAGACTTTGATGCCGATCCCCGAGTTCCCTTAATTCTTGGGAGATCCTTCTTAAAGACCGGACATGATTTAATTGATGTGTACGAAAAAGAATTAACTCTTCGTGTCGGAAAAAAAGTCCTAACATTCAATCTTGACCAAACTTCGAGATACTCCTCTAATTACGATGATATGACGGCGAACCGAATCGATGTCATTTAAATGGCTTGTGAGGAGTATTCTCAAGAAGTTCTCGATTTCTTTGATGTGATCGCAAGTGGCAATCCCACTCCTTACTATGACCCGATCGTTTCTACCTCTTCTCCGACTCTCACTCCTTTCGGGGATAGTGATTTTCTTCTCGAGGAAGTCTTCCTCGCTCTTGATGATGATCCAACTTCACCGGAAGTTGATGACTCTTACTATGACCCGGAGGGGGATATTCTTCTTCTTGAATCATTTTGTGGAAAACGTAGAGGGGAGGGGGGTGAATACGTTTTCGTTTAAAATCTAAAAAACTTTTCGTATCAAATCCCCGATCAATCGCGACGTAATATGAAAAGTACCAAACATATTCATGTCTATATGAAAGCATAGAATAACCAAGTAATCACAACACAATCCGTAACTAAAATGTTTAGACTATGCGATGCATTCATGGTCACAATCAACATACAACAAGCATATTATGCAAGCATAAATGTAAAGACATAAATGTAAATAAGGGTAATGCAAGATGTAAGAGGAAATGCAAACCAGACACGATGATTTATAGTGGTTCGGTCACGGAGCTCCTCTCCGCCCTACTCCACTCCCCAAGTACCCAACTTGAGAGTTACTTCACTAGATCAACAAGCTCCCTTCTTGACAGAGAAAACCTTACACAACGTTGCTTACACTTTTTCTGGTACAAAGCTAAATACCGAGTTCTTACACACCGGGTAGAACCAACCCATCATCGCTTACACTTTATCCGGTACAAAGCTAGATACCGAGTCCTTACACATCGGGTAGAACCAACCCAAACCCAACACAACAAATCATGTGTTTTATGGCATAAACACATAAACTATCTAATCATATTTAGTGATACAAAATGTGATTACAATGATGATCCAAGACAATGTATCTAATGGATACAAATGCCTAATCTAAATAAAATTTCATTAATGGGAAGCCTTCAAATGGATGATGATGATGATGAGATCTCTAATTATGTAGATCTTCATATGTATATGCTTGGTGGTGGATGGAAATGGCAAGATCTTCAAGGCTTGCTTTGGTGGATCATCATAGAAGTATGCTTACAACAAAATGAAGGTTAGAAGCATTATGATCATATGCAAAATAGAAGTGATTAATGAGTGTGTTTCTACATATCTAAATATCCTAAAACTAAAGAGAAAGTGTGTGTAAAAGGGGTGAAAAAGTGTGTTTTTAGTGATAAAAATCGGAGTAAAGGCTCCTCTATTTATAGAAAAAGCTGAATGGCACCGGCTAATGGCACCGGCCAATAGTAAGGGTATCGACTTGTAAACCAAAGGCACCGGCCAACAGTAACATAATCCAAATTTTGATTTGCAAAATCTTGAAAGATCTTATGTAATCTTGGAGATATTTTTTTCAGATTTAGATGATGTAATGCATGATGTATAAAAACATTTTCTATTCTATTTTTCTAAAGTAAAAAAAGTAACTTGTATATTTAAAGTGTAAGTAAATTTTTGTAAAGTAAAATGTCTAGTTGAGTGCTTGTCAAAATAAAGTTTACTTGTTTAAATAAAATACTTGTAGATGCAAATGTGAAATGACGTTTGATCATAATGCAACATAACAAATATGTACGAACCTGTGTTGTAACATACAAGGATTCGAGATGTCGAGAGTTGTTGATGTATGTTGAGACAAAATATGATGACGAGTAACTTGTACATTTAACGATATGTATTACAAGTCACAATTTTGTCATTATCAAAACAAACGAGAATGTGTAGATTAAATACCGTAATATTTGCACTAACAATCTCCCCCTTTTTGATGATGACAAAATATGTAAACGTAATATATAGTAAATCTAAAAGTTACTTGTATCCCTATAATACCTTTTACATTACCTTCTCCGTTTACACTCTTCTCCCCCTTTTGTCGAAACAAAAAGGGTGTGTCCTTGGAGTTTAACTTCATTTCTCCCCAAAAAGGCGATTTTGCATCATCCCTAGTGAAGTTAAATAGTCTACTCTAACCCTTTATGTTGTTGCATCTCTAGGTAAATATCCTTAGTCTATAGCGGATCCACGGATCAAATTAGAAAGTTGTACCTACAAAACGGTTAGGTTCGTGCAACATAAAAATATAAAAACTATATGATGAAGAAGATTAGATGAGATGGCTTGATTTTGAAGAGTAAGAATGATGATGAATGCGTGCATGCTCCCCCTTGACTAGTGCTCCCCCTTGTTCGAGGCATCAATATATGATTAAAAAAAGCTACAAACAAAAATTAGTGCAAAACTAGATTCGTCCTTGGACGTGTAAAATATATACAACAAAGTGTATATAACATGCATGCTCTAAAAGCTCGACGGAAGCTCCCCCTTGCTCGAGGACGTCAAGTATGATCCTACAAAACAAAAAATTAGTGCAATAATAGCTTTTATCCATAGATAAATATGTCATACACAACAAGTGTATAGACGACTCAATATGATTTCTTGACGAATGCTCCCCCTTGCTCGAGGGCGTCAAAATGAACCTAAAAAAAATGAATGATGCAGACTTCATCCTTGAATGAGTAAGCCATAGACCATAAGGAGTATATGCTTGAACCTACAAAAGAAATCTTAGTGTAATTTCGTCTTTCGAGGAAGCAAGATGCAATATGATTATCTAAAACTAGAATGCAATATGATTTTCCAAAAGAAACTCTTAGAAAAGTAAAATAATGTCAAAGAGTATAATCCTACTACTTGCATCATCGAGGTTGGTTTTAGTGGCGAGGTTGTTAGAGATTGTAAGGACATGTTTGAGAATGGGACGCATTTCATTACGAAATTCATTTGGCTTATGACAACATAAGGAAGTGAGCTTATGGGATATGTGGATGACTCAAAAGATGGCCTATTATTTGTGGAGGAGAGGAGGAAGAAGTGTTGGTTCTAACTCTGGAGTTGGCGAAAGAAAAGTAGAGTTCATGGGGAGAATAGGAGGTGGCTCATTTGCCAAACGTTCAATGGTTGCAAGGGATGGTCTAGGAGGTGATGGATTTGTTGTTGATGGTGGAAGATCATCTAGCAAATCAAGGAAAGATGAAGAAGATGGTGGAGTAGAGAACAAGAGTTCAATGGGATCAAGGTTAATAGCTACCGGTGAGGTGAGCTTGGATGGTTGAGTAGGAGCGGGTGGTGGCGAAGTCAATGGAGGAGGAGTTGACTTAGGAGTAAGCAAACAATTTTCATTGGAGTTAATTGTTGGAGATAGTGGTGGAGTGATTATTATAGAAGTTGGTGGAGCTTTCGAAGTGTAGTCCAATGGTGGAGATAATGGTTGATAGGGAGGAGAAGAAGTTTTTGGATTGACAAAACAACATGGCCTAACACTAATTCTTGCGGTTCGTTTTAGATTAGTTTTGTTTTCTTTAGGCATTATGAAGAGAGGTAAGACACAAGAGGTAGGAGTGAAGAAGAAGAGCAAAAATGGTGCACTATTTATAAAGGAAGGTTTGAGTTAGACTTGAGTTAGACTTTATGTATTGCGAAAGGTGATTTAACCTTCATGGGTTGTATTGGTTGTGAGTTTTAGTAGTTTGGTTGTGGTTGTGGCGGAAGGGTTCTGTGAATTTTCTCTTGTAGGAGAGACTCTGTGTAAGACTTAATTTTGATAGAAGTAAAAGCTCATCATATTGTATCACACTTGATCGGTAATTTGATACGAAATATTTTAAGATTTTTAATGGAAACGTATTCACCCCCCTCTACGATTTCGACATATGTTTATTAGTAAAGTGGTGATGATGAATATGCATGAATGTAATGAAAGAGATATGGATTAAGGTATGATATATGTGCAAATGAGCACAAATTATCTTGATAAGGAAATTGATCTCAATCGACCTACACAAATCCAAAAGAGTTAGTAGAGGATAGAAGCAAGAATATCATTTCACAACATGACAGTTCAAACATTTATACCAACAAGTACAAAAGAAAACTTGTTCAAGTATTATCACACGAATGACTTAACAAGTAGACACATAGATAGACATGTATATGAACAAAACATGTTTTCAAATAGACACACAAATAAGAAAAACTAAAAGGATGAGGTCATATGATGCAACTAGCTTAAACAAGGCATGGTACGCGTTCGAAAAACATTTGATATGAGAAATAAGAATATTCATACAAGAGCATGTTCCAAGTAGATCAAACAAACACAAGTATAAGGAAGAAGATCGTTTAGATTAGAAAATCAATTGCACTAACAATGATGCGAAAGATTTGCGACGAAGGAAACAAATAAGCATGATATCTCATATTGCTTTTGAGTTCGTTCATTTGTCAAAAATAAGTATCAACCTTGTTGTATTGTTCATTCGCTTCTTTGTCAATTTTGGTTCTTAATTAAAACAATAAGGTTTCAAAAAGAAGATCCTAAACTTCTACAAGTATATCAAAAAAAATCATGCAATTCATGTTTAATCCTTAACATTTAGCATAAAAGCATTTTAAGACAAAACAATACCTTTCTTAAGAATTATGCATTTGTCAATTAATCAAATAGTCATCAAACACCAAGATAATGACATGGCAAATAATCAAGCAAGAGCATTCAATCAACACACGAATATGCAAAGCAAGTTGTTACGATAAATTAACAAAGGAAGGGTCATATTTACAACTAGCATAGAAAGCATATCATTAGTGATGTTTGGGAGATAGAGAGCAAGATGGTGAACTAGTGATTATAGAGGATTGACAAGATGAAATGACACTGTCAAAAATATGTAGATATATCTGAAACGTCCCCCCCTTTTTTTAGCAAGACTAAGAATGTTTAAAACCTTATGCGGAAATGCCATGATCAAAAATTGACCTTTTGTTAAAAGGTTGA
The DNA here is from genome assembly GCA_026074375.1 of Tanacetum coccineum. NCBI lineage: Eukaryota > Viridiplantae > Streptophyta > Magnoliopsida > Asterales > Asteraceae > Tanacetum > Tanacetum coccineum. The sequence goes on along the minus strand of BQNB010001963.1, from coordinate 25,644 downwards.
GAAAAATATTTCACAAATCCATTGAGACCATATTTTCATAAAACAATTTTGAATGGGTCATCATACTACCGTTCGAGATATCGTAATCTAGAGGTCATGTAGTGAACGTATGAGGAGCCATCACACTTTAAATCGTAAATCCACAACTCATCGATACGACACCCCGGAGAGGCCTCATATGATTATGAAATTCCCTAGTAGTATAGTACTTGGTATTTATAAGCTATATGTGAAAGAGTAATTAACAAGAGCTTTCGTAATTTATTCTTAAAATACATGCTTAAATATCAAAGACACACTTAGTCAAATTGAAGCGCGGAATCGCTCTTTATGGGCTCTACCAAATACTTTTAAAACTAAAACTACGCATCATTACACTTCATCTTTGCTTGAGTATTTCGGATGAAACAATCAAGTTGCCAATCCCACTATCATGAGCATAAAAAAAATACTTAACTAACTTAATTCCTATGATATTAAGGTTATGCAAGAGTTGATATATTAAACACAAAGAAATATAGGTATTCCTATAAAGGATGTACGATGCCTAAGATAATCTTCATTAGGCAAAAACATGGAATAGACAAACAAAAGAGAAACTAGCATGACAAACAAGAACTTATGAATAAATAACAAGCAAACAAAACCACAATATGTAAGCAAGGAAAACAAGTAGACATTCTACTAGCATACTTGGTCTTATTCTCAAGATTTTGTAAAA